>CAMRHE010000040.1:600000-752500 GCA_947044405.1 Leptodactylus fallax
GAAAATAACTATTTCTTATTTGGGGAAGTACAGGCAAAATATTTCACCGGAATGGAAATGATTTATCTAACATAATTACTCATACAAGACAGAGCTATAAAAAGATTCCACGGCTCACAGTAAACCAGTGTACAATTTCAAAGAAAGAGGAAAATGGCAGAAATTGGAATTGGGAAAAAAAAAAACATTTGCTCCAATTTCTTATGGGTTTCCTTTATTTACGTCATTCACTATGAGGTAAAGATAACATGTTAGCTGTATTCTGCAGGTCAGTACGATCACACCAATACCTAATTTATATAGTATTTTTAATGTTAAAAACTTTGCAAAATAGAAACATTTCTTTGTGTCGCCATGTACTGACACCTGTAACTTTTTCATATTTACAAGTGCGGAGTTGACATCACTTTCCTCTCCACTTTCTTCGTGCGTAAACCGAGTGGAAACCACACGGACCCCATTATAATTATATTCCCAGGTAAACCGCTTGTTTATGCATATAGGTTTCCGTTCGGAGGAGTCCCCAAGCAGACTCCCAGAACAGAATCCCGAACGCAGATGTGAACCGGGCCTAAGGCATCTTTTTATATGGGACAAGATGTAGTTTTTATTGAAGCCATATTGGGAAAAGTCTGACAATTTGATCACTTTTTGTTCCATTTTTTTTTTTTAAGAGGCAAACTTTTTTAAAAAAAAGCTGCCAATTGTCCATTTCAATTTTTCCCCGCTACGCCGTTCACTGCATGGGATAAATATTTGTGTATTTTAATAGTTTGGGCATTTTTATATACAGGAATACCTAAAGTTATGTAGTGTAAAGTAAACCCATTGGCAATATGTAATAGACCTATCGTAATAACAGGCTCTCGGCTGTCATGGCAACTGATCGCCACCTTCCAATGGCATTCCAGAGGGTGGCGATTGTTACAGAGGAGTCATCCAAGGCCCTTGCACTATTTAGATGCATATCTGTAGGGTTAACAGCTACGATTAATGCCAGCAATAAGTGTGGCCAAATGATTTGCAGGATTTATAATACACATGCTGTATTCAATGATATATTTTTACTTATTTAGGAAGTATTGGGATATTTGGTAAAAATGTAACTAATTTCTCCAATTTGAAACTGTTAGCAAAGTAACACTTTTTATGATTGTATACTTGTACTGTATGTTCTCCATAATTGTTTGATTTCAGATCACTGATTTTTTGGATTATTATTTAATACTGGAGTGAATTAGTAAATGACTACAGATGTGAAATATCCGGCCTTGTAGATAAATCCTAGACCTTATAAACATTTTAATTTTCCACATGTAGTTCCATCCTCTAGTCAAGAGATGTCACTGTTGCTGTGGTTGACTGGGCTGCATTTTAGTTGGAAACTATGTTGATTTGTCATGTAAAGAAAGCTCGGGTATGTTACCAGACAGCACTGACCTGCATATTGTAGACATCCTGAGCATAAGAAAACATATACAATTTACTGCAGCTGATCCATAAACATTAATCAGTTGTCACTTTTGCCTGAGAGCTCCTAAACTGGAGAGTCGGGTATGGCAGTGCGGAATAAGAGATTTTATTCCCTTCAGGCAGTGAGAAGTGTGTGAACTGATTCAGACAAGATGGACCCTGAGGTTACTGCAAATTGTTGGTTCTGTTTCAGGAAGAATTGTGGAAAGGTGAGTTTATATTTATACTGTTTTGTGTTGGAAAATCTGGCCATAAATAATCAATGTGTGTAATGCTCAGCTATCTATTCATTATTTATGTCAATATATAGTCATGGCGATAGCTTTCCATAAGTAATAATTGTAACATTGTTACATTGTTTGGACATTGCTGTCCACATGGGGCAACTTCAGTCCATTTTACTGTCTACAATGTTAACCCACTGCATAAAAGGCAAGATATTCCCTATTATAATTTACTACTTGTGTAGTTCTTAGTAGTAGCAGTTCTTCAGTTTGTACCAGATAATATCAGTATTATCGGCACATATAATTGTCGTTGCCATAAGCAGGGCTGTGGAGTCGCTAGGCCAAACCACTGACTACGACTCCTCTGTCTTTCCAAAGCCCGAAGTAGTAAAGATCCTCTAATTCATTAAAAAGACAGTGATTGATTCCTATGAAAGTAAATATGTAAGAAAATATGTATTTAATTAATTATCAATAATTAATATGAAAAATCAACAATATCAATAATGCAATAATATAATTGAAAATAATTAATCATTTTATTTTGAAGCTGGAGTTGGAGTCAGTAACTTTTTTCCAACTCTCCCAATATTGGCCGTGGCTCTGACTCCACAGCCCTGGTCATAAGTAATATAGAATTGTAATGAAATTTAGTTTTAACTGTACAGTGAAGTCATGATGCTATATACTGTACATTTATCACATTTTAGACATTTATATACTGTACATTTATCCTTTTAGACATGAAAACAGATTGGTATAGATCAGACCGATTATCGATATAGTGAGCCATTAACTATCAAAAGACATGATTGATAAGTACAAATAATTGTATTATTAAAATCCTTCCCCAGCTAGGCTCCCTAAAACGTACCCTCCACTGTTTATGCTCCCGCATTACCCCACAGAACATGATGCCTTATCGGACTGTAACCTTGTATGTCCAGGCACCATCTGCACATTAAAGGACACGACTGGTGACGGCTCATACAGCTTATATATGTGTAATGACAGTAACCTCTATTACAGAATTGTCTGACCATTGTATAAGCAATGCTACCTCCGATGCCGCCCCTGCTACCTCCTGTGTCACCCCCTCTACCTCATAGATTGTAAGCTTTTGTGAGCAGGGCCCTCAGTCCCAGTGTGTGAATTACTCTGTAATGTATCATGTTGCCTGTACTTTAACCCTATGATTTGTAAAGTGCTGTGGAATATGTTGGTGCTATATAAATAAAATGTATTATTATTGTATTGTTAGTTCCTTAATTTATTATTACTTTTCTTTCCTCCTTTGAGTAATCGCTGCTTTCAGTTTGACAAATGATAATTTTTAGGTTGCCATAAAAGATTCGATAAATGACAAACAAGCAATTTCTCTCTGACCGTGCAAGTGCTGAAAATGTTTATACATGGCCAATAATTGCAAATTTTCACTAAATATTACCATATTTTACACAGTTATGTCCCTATGTAAAAGGCTCTTCAGGTGACTAAATTATTTCTTGAGCACTGACATCGCTGGCATAATTATCTGATAATTTGATAATGATTTTTGCCCTTTTATTATGGTTACCTATAGTCGGTGTTACACAACACTTATTTGCAATTGATTGCACTTGTATAATGTTGCTGTTATATTTCCATTCAAAAGCAGTGCATATGACAGGAGCTCATAGCACCTTCAAGCTGCCTAGGAAAAATGGAGCCCAACTCTAAAATAGGTACCAAGGCCCTCTAGTTATGGCACTAGGAGGTCCTGGAGAAACAAGACATTTAGTCTCTAGAAGTTGAACTTGTCTCAGCACATATCATTATCATCATCATCACTATTATTAACAACAAAATGATAAGACCATTTCCAAAATAGTGTAATCTTTAAAACAAAGTCACTATCATGTTGTTTAGTATCTTGCTAAGTTTTTCAATGAAGGGAAGCACCAAGTAAAAAAAAAATAATCCAAAATACACAACTCTTTATTAAGAAATGACATGAGGACAATAGCACAGAAAACAGAAATCTAGACAGCAGACACTGCATTACTTCATTGTACAATGAAAGGTGGATAGATAGATAGATAGATAGATAGATAGATAGATAGATAGATAGATAAATAGATAGATAGATATTATATAGACAGACAGAAAGAGATAGATTAATCAGTAGATAGATAGCTGGATAGTCTTTACATAACAAGACTACAAAATGCAGATAGATAATGTATACTGTAGACATGATAGATAGATAGATAGATAGATAGATAGATAGATAGATAGATAGATAGATAGATAGATATGAGATATATAGAAGGATAGAAAGAGAGACAGAAACAGAAATTGTATAAACAGAGAGATTGATTCATAGACATGTGAGATGGATGGATGTATAGATGGCTAGGTAGATAGAATATTAGACAGAATGATATGAGATAGGTTAATAGTTTGAATAATAGATAGGCAGATAGATAATAGAACGATGTGAGATAGACAGATAGACATGAGACTAATAGATAGAAAAACACATTATATAAAGAAGACTGAAAGAGACAGATCAATTGATATGAAATACCTTAGATAAATAGATAGATGATAAATAGATAGATAGATAGAGATAGATAGACACTAATATGCTTTCATTGCTTCTTTGTCTTATCTATTGAATATTTTTAAAAGCAGACACATCTGCAGATAAAGTGTCCTCTGGATAGTAAAATGTCTTCAGTTATGATTGAATTTCAGCTTGACCAACTCAGAATGACTTCAGTCTTCAGCTGGAGGACAGCGTATTTTCACCTGCTACAGTTGCATAAAATTTATACAGGATGCAATTGTGTCAAACCCAGAAACATGTATCAAGCAGAACTGGCAGGATATGGGTTAAAATATGCTCCTCTGCGCCACACATACAATAGTTGCTATGGCAACCTTTGTAATCTGACAGACAATTCTGCCTGACATTTTTTTGTACCTCAACCTTCACAAACTCACTAAAATGCATTCAGTGTGCAAAAGAAACCACAGACAATGTATGCAAATATATACACATTCCGTGATACCATCTCTCATCTATGTCTAACTGTGATAGGTGAAAGCAAGCACATTTCATGCAGAACCTATCCAGCTAAATAAATGCATCACCCATCAGTCTTCTTTTTTAAGGCTTTAGGAAACCTACAGGCTATATGGAAAATAGCAACTTTCTTATCTTATCAATATGTTATGTATATGGCATGAAACTGGTGGTCCCCCCCCCCCCCTCAGATTAGAGACTTCAGCAATGAAAAAACCTAATCCACCACATTATGGTGTAATATCCTGAAAAACTTGTTATATTGCGCAGGTCCTAACAGGTCCATTTTTATTTTTGGGGATCTCTGTTATAGGCTGTGTACAGGAATTTACATATTCTGTGTTTTGAGAATATCTCTTCTCTTATATCACAGAATATTTACAATCATAATGCACATCTGATCATATGAAAGTAAATCAGACATTACAGTAGTTTTGTTTCTTTTGCTTATTTCACTATTGACATGCAGCCATATTGGTTATTACATTTAACTGACTTCTCATTGACAGAACAGCCTGACACAATGTCCTTTCTGAACGTAAGAAACAATCTCTCTGTAAATACATTAATAAAGTGTAATTTAATCTGAACAATAAACTGAATTTGTAATTTAATGTCATTTATGGTGAACAGTGAATGATGTCAAAATTAAAGCATAAAATGTACCTAATATATATGGAGCCCCCAAATGGTAACAGAAAATGGACATCTTCACCTCCAAAATACAAGGCTTCGTATATTTCAATTGAAACATTTATGTCAGTCAAAATGTGGGTAAATAAAAATTAAAACTATATTTCCATCATGAAGAACAAATTTGGCTACATACTTAGGAAGTTAAAGGATATTCCCTTTTAGTTGATAAGCATTAGCATATTTTTGTTTTACATATCTGTAAAGGTGACCTTAGCATGGAAATGTCATACATGTTTAACATAATGTGTTTAACAGTGATATGTACTAGTTATATAGGTGTATATTTGTATTTGTATTGTTAGAAAGGAATTGTTAAGAAAGAAAGAAAGAAAGAAAGAAAGAAAGAAAGAAAGAAAGAAAGAGGGAGGGAGTGGCAAAAGAAAGAAAAAAAGGAAGGAAAGAAAGAAAGAAAGAAAGAAAGAAAGAAAGAAAGAAAGAAAGAAAGAAAGAAAGAAAGAGAGAAAGAAGAGATAAGAAAGATAGAAAAAGAAGAGATAAAGAAAGAAGAACAGAAAAACAAAGAAAAAAGAGAGAATGAATTAGAGAAAGAAAGAGAAAAATAGAAAGAATGCATAAGAAGAAATAAAGACAGAATGAAAAGAAAGAGAAAGGCAAAGGAGAGGAAAAAGGAAGAAAGAAAGAAAGAAAGAAAGAAAGAAAGAAAGAAAGAAAGAAAGAAAGAAAGAAAGAAAGAAGAGAGAGATAGAAAGAAAGAGAAGGTAAGAAAAAAGAGGAAAAGAAAGAAAGGAAGCGAGAGAGAGAGAAAGAAAGAAAGAAAGAAAGAAAGAAAGAAAGAAAGAAAGAAAGAAAGAAAGAAAGAAAGAAAGAAAACATAGACAGTAATGCAGTGACTGCTCAGGTTATGGACAGGACCACACAATGAGAATATAGTAACTGATTTCACTTCCTTGTTTTATTGTCATTGCCATTATCTTGAAGCTGCAGTACCAGACACTCGGAAAAAATACAATTATATAAAATGACAAATGTGTCTCCCTGCAAGGAGGATACATATTTCATGTCTAACTTTCCAGAGCTGATATGATGAATATAGGAAGAGACAAAAGCTAGGCCTTGATTAAATTTGTCATGTTAGCGCAGTAAGATCAGAATCTGTTTCCCTATTTAACTAGTGCAAAACATTCACATCTCTTTAGCAATTAAATGGCAATGTGATGGATAGCTTCAGTGTTACATAACAAACTGGAGTATTAGCCCCACAGGCAGATAGTGAGCAACAAAGGCAGTTATCATCAATGTGCTTGTTTACAACTATCACAGAATATATTTATTATTTATTTGTCTTAAACAACAAGTGTACAAGTGCAACTGCAAGTAGTAGGCAGACTACAGCATTCATTATCTAAGCTATGCTGGATAATTATCTATAACTCTGCTGCCCTGACAGTCTTCTATGCACACCCACTGATATAGTCAGAACTGTCAATCACTGTGTGTGGGTGAGGTGGTCGGGACTCTCACTGTCTTTCCTAGGAGTTCTGCAGGGCTGTTTCTCTTCTTTATCATATACCCCTATATATCACAGAGCTCAGCTTCTCTCCTCTATCATATAACCCTATATCTCACAGAGCTCAGCTTCTCTCCTCTATCATATAACCTATATATCACAGAGCTCAGCTTCTCTCCTCTACCATATAACCCTATATATCACAGAGCTCAGCTTCTCTCCTCTATCATATAACCCTTTATATCACAGAGCTCAGCTTCTCTCCTCTATCATATAACATATATATCACAGAGCTCAGCTTCTCTCCTCTATCATATAATCCTATATATCACAGAGCTCAGCTTCTCTCCTCTATCATATAACCCTATATATCACAGAGCTCAGCTTCTCTCCTCTATCATATAACCTATATATCACAGAGCTCAGCTTCTCTCCTCTATCATGTAACCCTATATATCACAGAGCTCAGCTTCTCTCCTCTATCATATAATCCTATATATCACAGAGCTCAGCTTCTCTCCTCTATCATATAATCCTATATATCACAGAGCTCAGCTTCTCTCCTCTATCATATAACCCTATATATCACAGAGCTCAGCTTCTCTCCTCTATCATATAACCCTATATATCACAGAGCTCAGCTTCTCTCCTCTATCATATAACCTATATATCACAGAGCTCAGCTTCTCTCCTCTATCATATAACCCTATATATCACAGAGCTCAGCCTTTCTCCCTCTATCATATAACCCTATATATCACAGAGCTCAGCTTCTCTCCTCTATCATATAACCCTATATATCACAGAGCTCAGCTTCTCTCCCTCTATCATATAACCCTATATATCACAGAGCTCAGCTTCTCTCCCTCTATCATATAACCCTATATATCACAGAGCTCAGCTTCTCTCCTCTATCATATAATCCTATATATCACAGAGCTCAGCTTCTCTCCTGTATCATATAACCCTATATATCACAGAGCTCAGCTTCTCTCCCTCTATCATATAACCCTATATATCACAGAGCTCAGCTTCTCTCCTCTATCATATAACATATATATCACAGAGCTCAGCTTCTCTCCTCTATCATATAATCCTATATATCACAGAGCTCAGCTTCTCTCCTCTATCATATAACCCTATATATCACAGAGCTCAGCTTCTCTCCTCTATCATATAACCTATATATCACAGAGCTCAGCTTCTCTCCTCTATCATGTAACCCTATATATCACAGAGCTCAGCTTCTCTCCTCTATCATATAATCCTATATATCACAGAGCTCAGCTTCTCTCCTCTATCATATAACCCTATATATCACAGAGCTCAGCTTCTCTCCTCTATCATATAACCCTATATATCACAGAGCTCAGCTTCTCTCCTCTATCATATAACCTATATATCACAGAGCTCAGCTTCTCTCCTCTATCATATAACCCTATATATCACAGAGCTCAGCCTTTCTCCCTCTATCATATAACCCTATATATCACAGAGCTCAGCTTCTCTCCTCTATCATATAACCCTATATATCACAGAGCTCAGCTTCTCTCCCTCTATCATATAACCCTATATATCACAGAGCTCAGCTTCTCTCCCTCTATCATATAACCCTATATATCACAGAGCTCAGCTTCTCTCCTCTATCATATAATCCTATATATCACAGAGCTCAGCTTCTCTCCTCTATCATATAACCCTATATATCACAGAGCTCAGCTTCTCTCCCTCTATCATATAACCCTATATATCACAGAGCTCAGCTTCTCTCCTCTATCATATAATCCTATATATCACAGAGCTCGGCTTCTCTCCTCTATCATATAACCCTATATATCACAGAGCTCAGCTTCTCTCCTCTATCATATAACCCTATATATCACAGAGCTCAGCCTCTCTCCTCTATCATATAACCCTATATATCACAGAGCTCAGCTTCTCTCCTCTATCATATAACCCTATATATCACAGAGCTCAGCTTCTCTCCTCTATCATATAACCTATATATCACAGAGCTCAGCTTTTCTCCTCTCTCATATAATCCTATATATCACAGAGCTCAGCTTTTCTCCTCTCTCATATAACCCTATATATCACAGAGCTCAGCTTCTCTCCTCTATCATATAACCTATATATCACAGAGCTCAGCTTCTCTCCTCTCTCATATAACCTATATATCACAGAGCTCGGCTTCTCTCCTCTATCATATAACCCTATATATCACAGAGCTCAGCTTCTCTCCTCTCTCATATAATCCTATATATCACAGAGCTCAGCTTCTCTCCTCTATCATATAACCTATATATCACAGAGCTCAGCTTCTCTCCTCTATCATATAACCTATATATCACAGAGCTCAGCTTCTCTCCTCTATCATATAACCCTATATATCACAAAGCTCAGCTTTTCTCCTCTCTCATATAATCCTATATATCACAGAGCGCAGCTTCTCTCCCTCTATCATATAACCCTATATATCACAGAGCTCGGCTTCTCTCCTCTATCATATAACCCTATATATCACAGAGCTCGGCTTCTCTCCTCTATCATATAACCCTATATATCACAGAGCTCGGCTTCTCTCCTCTATCATATAACCCTATATATCATTTAGCTGATGATCACACCAAAGCAATCATGTAATATTAATGTAGTACTATAAGATTAGATAAAATGGCTTGTAAACATTTTTGCAGTTTTGTTATTACATCACAAAAAGATCTCTCAATTTTGAATATTTTGTAACTATCGCAAATCACTTGAGATATAATTGATCATAATTCTGCATGATACAACTGTATGCAGACATACTAATAAATAATTTCCTTACAAAAAGAAGCATCCTCCTTTATATGGTGTAAACTGGTACATGCCCTGTTTATAGCACGTCATTGCTTGAATAGACATGTGATCTGTAGATGTATCATCACCAATGTAGGAGCACAGCGACTCCAGTCGGATCACGTAAACCTCCAGGTAGATAAGAGATCAGTCCAAAGAAGGCTGCAATTAGTAAATTGCAAAACTGGCATATGTGATAAAGCATACTGGCCATAAAGAGTCTAATCCCAGAATATTCCTTTAAAGACTCATTTCCAGACTTTTTTCACATTGTATTCTTGTACTTTAGCCAAAGTCAGCCCATTATTTTATGCAGATATATTATGCCATTTGGTAGATTTTTCTTTTTACTACTTAATAAGTACATTGACTTTCATGAACTAGCAAAGGAAAAGTTCATAAAAAAATACAAACTTTTTTTGGACTTGAAGCGAGAAATCTCTAATTAGCCTTTAATAATGATTTCTAATACAAGCACAGTGAGAACCTGGCAACATGTGCAAAATGTAGCGCACCTTCTCAAACATAGGAAAACATTGTGCCATTATTTAATTAGTGTGCCAGGCTGGATTTCTAAAATCTCCCGTGCCATTTGCATATGATTTAGAAGCCTTTTGAGCCATTGAGTTTAGCATAGACAATCACATGTGGAAAAAATGAGCAGAGTAACATTATTTAAATGTATTCCATATACAAAACCCACTATGCAAATAGAGTGTTCAAGGTAATTAAACCCAAGCACAGTCTCTTATGCTGCTCAGGGAAAGATGGCAACAAAATGAGAGCAACTACTCTGTAGATACTTGCACATGTAGCTAGAGACAATGGGAGACTGGCCGTGATATAACCTAGAGGTTAATGATATACATGCCTGCCATGGATAATGTCAGTGTTATCTAGTTCATAGCCAATAAAAGAAAAAAGCTTGAATTATGTTGAATATGTATTTACAAAGCAGCTCTCATCTTCAAGGTTTATGCCACATGTCACTCAAACCTTTCACCACAACCATCAAGTGACAGCATCAATGTCCCCTTTCTACAGACAATGGTTGTGAAAATCCACCTGTCTGGTTGTTCATTTTCAGTATCCCATATCACTTTCAGTCTGTGAAGCCTCAATCTAAATGCTACACTGAAAGAGATTGATATTATAAATCATATTACTAAAAATTGGCCTGTCTGTATCCTGCAGTGAACCTTTGCTTCACCTAACCTCAGGTAAATATTGCCTCTCTTTCAGTGATATGATTTATAATAATGTCTCTTTCAGCATATTATTTTTGATTTTAGCATAGGGACTGACAAAACATGGGGACCCTTGACACAAGTTAATAGCCTGTGTATTTTGGACAAAATAACTGCTAACACTTGAGATGGGCAAACCGACTCGTACTGAGCTGGGTTCGATCCGAATATTCCAAATGGAGATTCATCTCGGGCGAACTAAAATGTTCATCGCATTATACTCTGGGGTCAGAGAGCACATGATGTCACCGAGGAGGCAGAGAGAGTGCCCCAGAGAATAATAATGTCACTTTCACTTTGGCATAGCTTCAGCTGTATTTGCCTTAGAGAGCTAGAAATTGGATATATAGGTTCCTAGGAGTCTTAAAAGTGTTCTACACTATGTTTTATAGATAGGTTCCTAGGAGCCCTGACAGTGTTATACACTTTGTTTTATAGATAGGTTCCTAGGAGCCCTGACAGTGTTATACACTATGTTTTATAGATAGGTTCCTAGGAGCCCTGACACTGTTCTACACTATGTTTTATAGATAGGTTCCTAGGAGCCCTGACAGTGCTCTACACTATGTTTTATAGATAGGTTCCTAGGAGTCCTGACAGTGTTATACACTATGTTTTATAGATAGGTTCCTAGGAGTCCTGACAGTGTT
Source organism: Leptodactylus fallax (assembly GCA_947044405.1). NCBI lineage: Eukaryota > Metazoa > Chordata > Amphibia > Anura > Leptodactylidae > Leptodactylus > Leptodactylus fallax. Next base: position 611,673 of record CAMRHE010000040.1, read on the forward strand.
CTACACTATGTTTTATAGATAGGTTCCTAGGAGCCCTGACAGTGTTATACACTATGTTTTATAGATAGGTTCCTAGGAGCCCTGACACTGTTCTACACTATGTTTTATAGATAGGTTCCTAGGAGCCCTGACAGTGCTCTACACTATGTTTTATAGATAGGTTCCTAGGAGTCCTGACAGTGTTATACACTATGTTTTATACATAGGTTCCTAGGAGCCCTGACAGTATTCTACACTATGTTTTATAGATAGGTTCCTAGGAGTCCTGAGAGTGTTATACACTATGTTTTATAGCTAGGCTCCTAGGAGCCCTGACAGTGTTCTACACTGTGTTTTATAGATAGGTTCCTAGGAGCCCTGACAGTGTTCTACACTATGTTTTATAGATAGGTTCCTAGGAGCCCTGACAGTGTTATACACTATGGTTTATAGATAGGTTCCTAGGAGTCCTGACAGTGTTATACACTATGTTTTATAGATAGGTTCCTAGGAGCCCTGACACTGTTCTACACTATGTTTTATAGATAGGTTCCTAGGAGCCCTGACAGTGTTATACACTATGTTTTAAGCCAATTTAAGGTGTGGTTCATACCTAACCTGAAGTGAATCTTTGACCCCAATACAAAATGAATCCTGAGAGGTTCACCCATCTCTAGCTAACACCTCATGGTTGTTAACTATTTTTTTGCAGGATGCAGCCAGGCCCTTGTTATGTTTGTTGTGGCAACATGGGGTGCTGTTGAAGTATACATATATAGGTGCTAGACAGTCCTTCTGATCTAAACATTTTATGACTCAATGATACATCCAAATTGGAGAGAACCACAATATGATGCTGATAGAAATTTATAGCACCTCACTGTTTTGCCAATAGGTCCCTGATTTCATCTGGAGACATACTGATTTATATGGAATAGGACAAAAATGGTGCATGTAACACTATAACACAGTAGTATTCTACTCTAGAAATGTATGGCAGCACATGCAATACCTATTGCTACACTGTATATCCATTAAAAATCATTGAAATTAATATTTTGTTATCTCAATGTTTCATATTTGTAAAATCTCATAAAATTATGTGAAATAAAAGAGTACATAAGGTGCGGTGTATGTTGATCTAGCAGCCACTTTACAGTCATACTGTACAGGCACATTTAATAAGGCTCTGTTCACATCTATGTCAGAGGTTACATTATGAGCCTCCATATTACATCCCATCAAAAAAGGTGGACAAAAAACTTCTGAATGCAGGACTTTCTCATCCAGCAAAATGATGGACATAATTACAAATATATATAGAAAAAATAACACAAAAATAGAGCTCACCCAAAGTGATACCAGCAGATGGTAGTGTGACCCACAAATCACATGCTTGGTGCACAGAAACCCCTCAGACAGCAGGGATGATGGGAAAATCACTTTATATCTTCCGAGCTTTCGGGACAAAAATGCAGTTAAAATCAACTTTATTCTTACATGTGAAAAACTTCGTGGGGTTTGAATGGGTGACCACTTAAATATACGGGACTGCACTGAAAATACTCTACACAGGTGGCAGGACGATGTGAAAGGGAATTAGAATAAGGTATATTCAAACAAACAAGATGATATTGTCCTACCAAAGGACTCCCTGCACTTCATAGGGCACTTAGCAATATGTGAGGAAATACCCAATTGCTGTTCGCTGTCCATTAAAATTTTGCGCATATACCATTAGTTTTCACACTAGGGTATCTCTACACATGTAGCTAAGAGCCCTACAACATTCTGGGAGTCCTCTGGTAGGGCAAAATCATCTGACACACTCCCTTTAAAGGAAATATGTAGTCATAAAAATATATATATTTTTTTTTTTAATCAGGTTTTTATGTTAAATATATCTTATAAGTTATTTGGTGATGTTTTCTTCTATGTCAATATCTATAATTTAAAAAAAATCCTGCAGTTTTAATCTTGGCTACTAAGACCTTATTCACAAGTCTACCTTTTTTACAGATGGTATATTGATCCAATAATTTTAATATATTTATTCAGACATTCATTTTTTTTTTTTTTACAGACTGTGGGTTGATGAAGAAAAAAATCAGAAGCATGTTCTTTTGTTTCCACTGGTGCAGAAGCTTCACATCAATGTAAGTCCATAGGTCTGTAAAAAATACGGATGGCACCATGTGTCACCTGTTTTTCATGGAACCAGAAACATTTAATAGTATGGGAAGTGTTAAAAAAAAATAAAAATAAAAAGTTGATGTTTTTCATGGATGTGAAAAATGGATCAACCACGGACAACACACCACCTGCAAATAGGCAGGATGGAGTGCTGTTAGTTATTATTTATGGGCATCACATGTCCACATAAAGTGGATGTGTGAATATGGCCTACACCTATAATAAGCACGTTCTGTTTTCTGTAGATTTCTTTGCAGCGTAGACATAAATGCGGTGACCAGATGGAAAGCAACGCTGCAGTTGGGATTGCGGGGTGCAAACAGCGCAGACTTGTCACGGTCTCTGGGCACGAGGGCGCAGCGCTGGTGCTGTCCCACGTTACCACCACTGGTACCGGTGATGAGGGGGCTGCACAAATGTTGGTGGTGATTGTTCCCCCGGGGCGCTTCCCCTATACTGTGCCGACTGGTGGTGTTTGGGGCGCCCTGATGTTGTCGGTGCAGAGTCAGACACAGAAACGGTTGTAAAGTTGAACTTTTACTTCCATGGGTGTGGAGGCACAAATGCTTAAACAGTTTCTTCAATACAAAACAACGGGGTACGCCTGGTGACACAGCAAAGTCCTGGGGTGCAGGGTAGACTTGATGAAAGGTGTTCCTAGCCCCTTATACTTCAGTGTTACAGCCCTAAGGTGCGTCTGGGCTCCTATTTGGCACATAGGAGGATGCCCACCATGATACTAGTACATAATATTCCCCACTCACGTTATGTGGTCCTGATAGCTCAGAGTTTCGGGGTGCAATAGTCAGGGTGGCAGGATATTCCACAGGTCTGGCCTTGGCCCCTGGATCCTGTGATACTGGCTATGGAGCACGTGTTCCAGAATGTTCTCTCCACAGTCTCATGCTGACAAGATAATGATGCTTGACTTCCTTCAGGGCGATGGCTAGGCAGACAGGGGACAGGATCTTCTGAATAGCTGGAGTATGTCAGCTCTCCAACCTTCCTGGGCCTGTCTAGGACTTGAGATTCCTGCACTAAACTCACTGCTTTCTTCACAGGACATCACACTTATCTCCTCACCTCCTCCTCCTAACACTCCACACTTCTCACTCCTCACACGCAGGACCTTCCTCCAGGGGTGTTACCATGGGGACCCAGTGATCAGCTGACTCCTCCCCTTTTCCCAGGCGATGTCCTCCCATTGGACATTTGGTTACTATTCAATCCTATGGGAGGTGTAATGCATGTGTGAGGCTCACTAGGTGGCGCTGTGTTGTGTGAGACTCAGGACCCCCTGCTATGTCACACAGGCTATGAAGCAACAGGAAATAATACAATGCACAGAGATCACCCTCAGCCCAGCCATAGCCAGCTCTGGGATGCCACATACTCCCCCTCTTTCACTGAGCCGACCTCGGCGACGGGCTGGGGTGAAGGTGAGAAATGTAACATAACGTTAATAAATACGAATAAAGTGCAAATGTCACTAACAGTTTAGAAAAATATAATACTTAGAAACTTGAGGTAAGACCTCCCGGCATAGTCCTGAAATGTCCATGAGAAGTCTGAAGGGTAACGGAGAGATAATTAAACTCAGACTTATGGAACCTTTTGGCGGTACCATCAGACAGTCCATATAGAAACAACAGTAGTGCAAATGGGTCCAGAGGCTCTCTGGCACAAATTTCGTGAGTGTCCATTATCATGAGAGTCTCTCTGAGAAACAATAAACAGTCCTTTCTGTAAGGAAGAGTAGGCACTCTAGCACGAATGTCCATACCGCAATGGGGTAACAGAACTTCCTTGGCTCGGTGAGCCAGGCACTATGGCTTGGATTGTTGCATATAAATGTAAATACTATATTACATGGCAAGATATTATATATATACTGTATATACACACAGGAAAAACATTAATGTAATCAGAGCAGGAATAACATATATACAGAAGCAGAGACAGTTAACCTCTTTTACTCAAGGACAGCCATGGCATCACTATAGCGTGTTGGAGGTATGCCTTTTGTGGTACGCTCAGAACGCCTAAGTGGAACGAGATTTGAATCAGGAACAGAGTCACTGAAATCAATTAAATCATCTGTCGAAGGGTTCTCTTGCACTAGAGCAATTGGTGGATAACAGCTAAATGGTAGTAGTTTAGGCGCCCACATAAGCTCAGTTAAAGTTGGGTGTCTCTCTTTTGCTTCATACGGTGACAAGATCTCTGTACTCGTTGTCTCAGCTGGGGGCACCTCTGTGGGTAGTCCTTCTTTAAGGCACAGCTTCAGACGGTTTCGGTGTACTACTTGGGGCTGTCTCCCAGGTTTAGAGATCTCATACACGTCGGATTCAGGATATGGTATGGAGATGACACTGTATGGTTCTTTCTCCCAGAATGGATCCAATTTCCCATTCCGATGGTTATTCCTTAACCATACACGGTCGCCAACTTTCAGGGGCGCTGCATGGGCGCGATGGTTGTAATCCTCCTGTTGTCTCCTACGAACCTCATCCATGCGCGTTTCAACTATCTCTTTAGCTTCCTCCATACGTCGGCAGTGTTCAACAACCCAGTCTGTTATGGGTAGTGGATTGATGGTGTCAGGGACCTTCACACCAAGGGTTAAGTCTGAAGGAAGTTGACCTTGTCTTCCAAACATTAGATAAAATGGTGCATATCCCGTAGATGTTTGGGGTGTGTTGTTGTAAATATAGGCCAAGTCCTTGATCCGCTCAGGCCACTCAACACCAGGTGTAACTGCGGCTGTTCTTAGCATGCCGATGATCACTTGATTTGCCTTCTCGCACATACCATTCCCTTGAGGGTGATACGCTGTGGTTCGCAACTTCTTGCAGTCTTGGAACTGACACAGCTCACGGAACAATTGGGATTCAAACGCCGATCCACGGTCGGTGAGAATATGCTCAGGACAACCGTAATGGCGGACAAACTCTGCGTAGAAGGTCTCAGCCGTAGTTCTTGCTGTAAGATCTCTGACAGGCACGATGACAAGGAACTTGGAGTAATGATCCACCATTGTCAGAGCGTAGCTGTAGCCGGAACGTGTGGGACCCAACTTCACATGGTCCAGAGCAACAATTTCACACGGCTTTTGAGTCTTAATAGGATGTAGAGGGGCCTTCTGATCTCTTCGACCTTCCTTGGTGATACTACAGGCGGGACACTCTCGGCACCAACTCTCAATGTCACTCCTCATCCCAACCCAATAGAAGCGACGACGGATGGTAGCTTCGGTCTTTTGTACCCCGAAGTGACCGGATCTGTCATGATACGCCTCAAGTATCATCTGTGCGTCTCTTCTTGGTACGAGGATCTGATGAAGCCTTTCACCTGTGACAGGATCAAGAGTGTTTCTATGTAGAAGGCCTCGTTGGACAAACAGGCGCTTCCTCTGTCGCCAAAGGCGTTTTAATTCCACGTCATGAAGACCTCTCTTTACACGGGTTGGTATTCTTCCTGTAAGCAGGAAATCTGACAATTCTCCTAAAACTCTGCTCTCTTCTTGGAACGTTTTCCACAGAGATGGCTCCTGGAGGGATTCGGCAGCTGTTTTCGCCAGAGATTCTCCTTCTACAGGGACACCAATAGCAACCTGTTGGGCAAACTTGTTGTAGAATGGTGGCATCTCCACCTCTTCCCAGATGTCTTCTCGGGGTGGTTCTTCTCCCACAGGCAACCTTGAGAGTGCATCAGCGTTAGCGTTGGACTTGCCACTGCGATACTTGACAGAGAACTTGTAATTCGCGAGTCTTGAGGCCCACCGTTGTTCAAGGGCTCCCAGTCGAGCAGTGTCCAGATGCGCCAACGGATTGTTATCTGTGTACACGGTAAAGGGTGTGGCAGCCAGGTAGTCTTTAAACTTCTCTGTCACGGCCCAGACAAGCGCCAGAAGTTCGAGTTTGAAAGAACTATAGTTCTGGTCGTTCTTCTCCGCGCCTCTCAGACTCCTGCTGGCATAGGCGATGACTCGCTCTTTGTTGTCCTGAACCTGGGACAACACTGCACCCAAACCTTGGTGACTTGCATCTGTGTACAAGCGGAATGGCTGACTGTAGTCGGGATAGGCTAGAATTGGTGGTTGCGTCAGAAGTGCTTTAAGCGCTTGAAAGGCTTCCTCTTGACGCGCTGTCCAGTCTACCGGAAGCTTTCGGTTGTAGTTTTCTCTGGGACAACCGCGCAACAACTCATTCAGAGGCTCGGCTACTTGGGCAAAGTGTGGTATGAAACGCCGATAGTAACCTGCGAATCCAAGGAAGCTTCGGACTTCTTTGACGGTAGTTGGTCTTCGCCAGTTCTGGACTGCAGTGATCTTTTCAGGATCAGGTTGGACGCCTTGTGCGCTCACGACATGCCCAAGGTAGTGAACTTGGGGTTTTAACAGGTAGCACTTGGAGGGCTTCAACTTTAGGCCGTGCTGTATAAGTACCTTGAATACCTCGGACAGGTGACGAAGGTGTTCTTGGTATGTCCGGGAGAATACAATAACATCGTCCAGGTACAGTAGCACACTCTGGAAATTCTCATGGCCGAGGCACCTCTCCATAAGCCGTTGGAATGTGGCTGGGGCATTACATAGCCCAAATGGCATACTATTGAATTCAAAGAGCCCCATCGGGGTCGTAAACGCAGTCTTTTCACGATCTTCAGGCGCCATAGGGACTTGCCAGTACCCACTGGTTAAGTCCAGGGTCGAGAAACAGGTAGCTGATCCCAAAGCCGTTAGAGATTCCTCAATCCGCGGCAATGGGTATGCGTCTTTGTGCGTGACGTTGTTGAGTTTACGATAGTCCACACAAAATCGTAGGGTTCCGTCTTTCTTCTTGACAAGGACTAGCGGGGCTGCCCAGGGGCTGTTACTCTCCCGGATGACATCAGCATCTCGCATCTCTTGGATCATCTTTTTCACCGGTTGGTACATCGCTGGTGGTATTGGACGGTGACGCTCCTTGATTGGATGGTGGTTGCCAGTCAGAATGCGATGTTGTATGGTCGCGGTCTTACCAAAGTCCAATGGGTGTTTGCTGAATGCCTGTTGGTAACGCTTGGCCACATTGCGAACCCCATTGATGTGCTCTATAGGGGTATTGGCGTCTCCCACGTTCAATTCATCCCACCAGGACTTCGTGGCTCCATTCTGAATGTTCTCAGCAGCTTGGGTGGAATGCTGTGTGGCGGTAGAATCACCAGAGAGAATGTCTTCTGGTGCTAACCGGTGTAGCAGGGCCACAGAGTGGAACTTGTGGAGGTTCACGGGAGCATCGCCCAAGTTGACTAAGCGGACAGGAACACGTCCATTGGAAACTGTGACAAGGCTGCGGGCAGCCATGACAAGTGGTTGGCCATCTACCTGTATGGGTTGTAGTAAGGCCTCGTAGTCCTGATTTTCTATGCCCGGACGGGCACGGCATCACACCATAGTTTCTGTTCCAGGCTGTAGGGTTACTGGACGGGTATCTTGGATCCGGACTCGACCAATTTCACCTTGTTTGTTGGCGAACTTGTGCTGGGCATTGAGTACACGAATGGCCCGCTGAATGGTCTGCTGGTCACTGGGAGAAGCTGTAAGGAGAGAGGCATGCAAGGCATCCAACACTTCTGCAAAGCAATGGCGTAAAACATTCATGCCTAATATTACAACTGCAAACCTATCATCCTCTACATCAGTGACAATTACACCCTGTCTAGGCAGTTTCAAGTCCCCAATCTGGATAGTGGGTTCCCAATAACCCTGCTGTGGTATGGGCTGTCCATTGCTGGCACACAGATTTATCCATGTGTCAGGTGTTCTATTCAACACATCTAAGTCCCAATGTTCAAGGAACACCTGCTTGCGCAGGGTTGTTACCTGAGATCCAGTGTCCACCAACGCTGTCAGAGGGACGCCGTTCACCCGGATTGTGATGTGTGGGCAGGCTGAGACGAAGCGTGACAATGGCACTGAAGATTCACCTGGGCCCTTCTTCTTTCCTCCCGAGGGGCGGCCCGCTGCCTCGGGGGTGGCCCGTTTAACTGAAAACACTGAGGCCTGGTGTGTCCATATCTATGGCAATAGGTACAGTATGGCCTCTCACTCTGCGGAGGTTTCACTGAAGACAGATGTCTGGGTGGCGACTCAGGTGAGATGTTGTGACTTCGCAAAGGATCACTGGACGATGAAGACGGCTGGGTCAGACGATCTAGACGGACGGTGATCTGTTCCATGGCACGGGTCAGATGATCCACTCGGGCCAGAAGGTCATCTCTGGAGTCTGCTAGTGTAGTCTGCGCAGTTTGGGCAGCAGGTGAGGTACCCAGAGGTAGTGGCAGGACAACTGGAGCAATGCTTGTTGAGGGTCCAGGTGAGGGAGCACAGATGACTGGGCTCGGCTGGGGCTGCTCCTGTCCCAAGACCTGGATGGCAAGGGCCTTGAAGTCAGCAAACGTGATGCTGGGATGTTGTGCAGCAAGCATTCGCAACTGACTCTGTAGCAATGTGGTACGCGCCCCTTCTATGAAGCGGTCAAGAAAGATTTTATCAGAGTCCACATTTTCACGTGGATCCACTTGCACCACAGCTCTGAACGCCTCTTGGAGGGATAAAGCATAGTCCCGCAGGGTCTCACCAGGTAGTTGCCGTCTGGAAAAGAAGCGCATCTTTACCTCGGAGACAGATCGCACGTCAAAGTTCACCTGGAGTTTGTCCAGAATTTGCCCAGGGGTTCTTTTGTCAGAGGCAGGCCAGGATTTGACCTCCCTAGCTGCAGCACCCTCAAGCTGGCCCAGCAGGATCTGTATCTGCTGTTCTGTATTCAGAGGATAGAACTGGAAGAGAGACAGCATCTTCTCACGAAAGTCCCTGAGGGTATGCGCCTCCCCTTTGTAGCGCGGCAGCCATGGTGCGCCAGGGTAAAATGGCATGGAGAATGGTAGGCTGCTCGCCATGGGCACTGCTGGATCACTAGAAACAGATGGCACAATGTCACTTTGCTCAGTCATGTTGTTTGCAGGTATGACTGAAATTAGGTCGCCGTCTCTTTAAGAAACTCAACTGCTTGCTGGCAGGGAATGGAGACTACAACTTGGAATGCTGTCCCTTTAAGAATGCTGTAGCTATTAACAGAGTCACTGTTATGCAGGCTGACGGTGTGCTCCCCCTCTTTAATGGTAGCACTCCCCACGGACACGGTACACGGAAAACACTCGCTGGGGCCGTGGGAGGACTGAAGACAAGGACAGGGAGGCACAGTACTCACTGACAGCAACTGCAGCGTGGACCAGAGATCAGCGGTGCACAGCAGGGACGGTGATGCGGCACCGGAGAGTCAGAAATGGCGCCGGCACGTTCGCCTTTCACTTTCTTGTATGGGTGCGCTGGAGCATTGCGCTCAGGATTCTGGGCTCTCCTAAGATGGCGGCAGATGGGTCTCCTGGCCTCATGGGCAGTGCTAAAAATCTCCCGCACTTTTGCAAGGTACAGTTAACCCTTTGTGGGCGTTCTTACACAGCGATGTGGCGCAGCAAACAAGTCCTGGGCGTTTTAACTCTTCTAGGGCTGTAACACACTGAGAGGACAGTCTTTAGGGCTTACTTCAGGGGTATAGGGCTCCCCCTCTTTGTGGCAAGCACTCTCAGGGAATAAACTTGATCTTAGCAAAGTCCACAATAAAGATCGATGCTCTGGAGACAATTTGGCGCACTTTTCGTGGCAACTTTCTCAAAATGGCACACACCCGTGTCCTGTTCGTGACGCCAGTTTTTCTTGCGGTGACCAGATGGAAAGCAACGCTGCAGTTGGGATTGCGGGGTGCAAACAGCGCAGACTTGTCACGGTCTCTGGGCACGAGGGCGCAGCGCTGGTGCTGTCCCACGTTACCGCCACTGGTACCGGTGATGAGGGGGGCTGCACAAATGTTGGTGGTGATTGTTCCCCCGGGGCGCTTCCCCTATACTGTGCCGACTGGTGGTGTTTGGGGCGCCCTGATGTTGTCGGTGCAGAGTCAGACACAGAAACGGTTGTAAAGTTGAACTTTTACTTCCATGGGTGTGGAGGCACAAATGCTTAAACAGTTTCTTCAATACAAAACAACGGGGTACGCCTGGTGACACAGCAAAGTCCTGGGGTGCAGGGTAGACTTGATGAAAGGTGTTCCTAGCCCCTTATACTTCAGTGTTACAGCCCTAAGGTGCGTCTGGGCTCCTATTTGGCACATAGGAGGATGCCCACCATGATACTAGTACATAATATTCCCCACTCACGTTATGTGGTCCTGATAGCTCAGAGTTTCGGGGTGTAATAGTCAGGGTGGCAGGATATTCCACAGGTCTGGCCTTGGCCCCTGGATCCTGTGATACTTGCTATGGAGCACGTGTTCCAGAATGTTCTCTCCACAGTCTCATGCTGACAAGATAATGATGCTTGACTTCCTTAAGGGCGATGGCTAGGCAGACAGGGGACAGGATCTTCTGAATAGCTGGAGTATGTCAGCTCTCCAACCTTCCTGGGCCTGTCTAGGACTTGAGATTCCTGCACTAAACTCACTGCTTTCTTCACAGGACATCACACTTCTCTCCTCACCTCCTCCTCCTAACACTCCACACTTCTCACTCCTCACACGCAGGACCTTCCTGCAGGGGTGTTACCATGGGGACCCAGTGATCAGCTGACTCCTCCCCTTTTCCCAGGCGATGTCCTCCCATTGGACATTTGGTTACTATTCAATCCTATGGGAGGTGTAATGCATGTGTGAGGCTCACTAGGTGGCGCTGTGTTGTGTGAGACTCAGGACCCCCTGCTATGTCACACAGACTATGAAGCAACAGGAAATAATACAATGCACAGAGATCACCCTCAGCCCAGCCATAGCCAGCTCTGGGATGCCACATAAACATCTCTCATAGACATAAACATCTCAGGACTATTGAGTCTATGGTCCATGTGTCTGCCTTAAAGCATATCTCTAAATGCAGCTCAGGCAAGATAGCAGCCCTTATAATAATGTACAAAACCTAACAAACGACAATAACAAAGTAAAAACAGATTAGAATACAGTTATATGGATCATTATCTGATTTTAATTAGAGAAAGTAATTATAGGTGATACATTTCCTTTAAGTATTCAGATATGTACAGTTATTTCTTCTACGTACCACTTTACATTTGGGTTGTCTTTTAGGACTACTACTGATGTCACATGACCTTGTGCAATGTTATGATGAAACTGTAACCACGGCCCGCTTACATGATCAAGTCGAATGATGTTAGAACATGCAAAGTTAAGTGCTATAAAAGGGGAAGTTATTTATCAGTAGCCTAAGGCTGGGTTCACATCTGTGTTGGAGTTTCTATAGGAGACTCTACCACAGATTGGGTCTAAAATCAGCAGAGAGAAAAGTTCTGCATGGAGGACTTTTCTCTCCGCTGGTTTCAGTGTAAAACCAGCAGAAACCTAACGGACACCCAGCAGACCCCATTATAGTCCATAGGGTCCGTGAGTGTCCATGGGTAAACCCTTTTTTATAGGACAGGCTCTCTGTCTTTTATGTCCCTATGCGGACCCGAATGGTGGAGAGACGAACACTAGTGTGAACCTAACCTAACACGGCTTTTTATCAGTTCACCAAATTTCTTTTTGTTGTCTAAAAACTTTATATTTTTCGACCTTCATATATTTTTAGATATAAGCCTTTCACCTGTACAATACAAGAACAGAAGATTGCAATTTTAGTGATTGTTAGAAAGGTTAATATGCCTGAAAATATTAAATAATCCTACATTTTATTGAGAACCTATTTTATGCATGATAATATCCTATTAGTCTTTTTGAAGCTAAAATGATTTTTCTGTCTAATCCTTTAATGGATTCTGAATAGTTTGGATAATATAAATCTAAGTCATGCTTTTATTAAATCAGTCACACTAACATTTTTATGGTACTCTGAGGGTAAATGTGGAATAATTATTAAATGGGACTGTGAATGGAAGGCTTTTTAATGCAGTTGAGTTTGCTTGTTTTTGTCAAAAATGACTTTCCTGTTGTAATTAGATGTTCGCTAATAAACAAATGAAGAGAACATCTGCATAGAACAGATTGCCTATTTAATGTCCCTCAAACTTAGTTCCATATAAAGTGGATATATATATATATATATATACAAAGAAAATTGCTGCCGCGTATTGATATTAATGGATCATTACTTTGTTGTTGCAGGGAGCGATGAAAGACCCAGTAACATAAAAAGTAGTAATTGAAACACTGTTTGTTTATGGGTAGCTTTACAATTATTTATTAGAGACCTGAGGAATTGGGTCTGCTCTCTTCGTATACATAAGGGGCTGCAACACAATTTTTGGACACAGCTTAAAGAGATTTGTTTAACATTTATGACAAACTCTAGCAAGCGTCCAAACATGTTCGGCTGTTTTTAGCTCATTAGTATGAAAACTGTATTTTGGACCAGATAAAAACTATTTAAAGATCCTGGGCCCCAATTCAAAACAGCTTGTGGAAAGTTCTATATGTTAAGCAAGGGGAGCTAGAAGCTATATATTCAGCATATAATATGCTAGTCAACCCATTGGATTACAGACATCTTCTTGGTGTCTATCACCTTTGAATTGCCTGTATATTTTGGGGTGTCCACATATATGACATTCGGTTCCCACAAACTCAAGTAAGTGATTGTTTATATTCTTATTTATTCACACTTACTATGTTTTATTTTACTTAAAGGGGTATTCCCACGAACATAACCTTTTTTAAATTTGTAGATAATTAAAAGTTTAACATTTTTGGAAAAATATATAATTTAAATATTTTGCAGAGTTTTAAAGATTTTCTCTAATATCTTGTGATCACAGGCTTGTTGTCATGATCAGTTGCCAGTGGATACGACCATGAATGCAGAACCTTTCTAAGGTCATAAAATCAGCAATGATGTCCTTATTGTGTCCGGGTTATCTTCTAATACATGTAGTGTCCCTCCTGATAACCAGCCATGATGTCCTTCCTGTGGCCAGGTTATCTCCTCATACATGCAGTGTCCCTGTCTGATAACCTGCCCACAATAAGAAAATTATGGCTAGGTTTCTGCATAGAAGGTTTCTGCATTTGTGGTCGTATCCATTGGCAACCGATCAAAACAACAGACTGTCACCACTAAGATGGTTAAAACTCTGCAGAATTTTTAACTACGTATATTTGCAAAAATGTTTAACTTTTAATTATCTACAAATATAGATATGGTTATGTTCATGGGAATACCCCTTTAAATCATTGGTGTTTGTTCTCACTATCCTTAGGACCCACTGTATAACACAGAGCCCTCACTTACCATGTGCTATGTATGATACTGGTGTCTGGGCCCCCTCAGCCTCCAAGGCCTGGTAACTACTGTTACCTCTGCACCCACTATAGCTATGCCCCTGGCTCAAAATCATTTTATTCTTCACAATTCCTCTAAAGAAAGACACTTCAGCTCAACCAAAGATAGAAGTAAAGCCTGTTCTGTGTATCATCATTAGCCCAACCTTTTCACATTCTTTTCTGATAGTAAATTTGGACCTAACATACCTGTCCATTACTGAAATGGATCTGTTCCAAATTTACCTCCAATCCCAACACTCTACCAGCTACCTGGCTTTAAATTGAGCTGTCCTGGGAACTGCAACCTGAGTAACCTACCAGTAAAGTCCAAACCTCCAAAATGTGGAATAGGAGTCGGACAATAACTTATATCCCATAGATCAGGTTAGCCAGCACCAACCTACTTGGAACTGTTCTCTGCGGTGTTCTGACCGGAAATCATTATCCAGGTATACACTTAGACAAAGAGTCCAAAGAGTATTACACATGCATCAATAGATCACTGACTAGTTTGTAGTATCCCTGAACATAAAGAAACTACCTTGTCAGTACAATCCTACATGAGCACAAGTTCAAGTAAGGTGGATGTAAGAATCTGAGAACAAACAGGGGATCTTCTAAAATTAATAACTCAGTAAGAATACAGTAAAAAATTCAGTAGTGACAGGAGATTGTTAGACAATATCTATCACCAGGCAGAAGCTATAAAGGTAGGGCAAGAAATACAGGTCTGGAATGATCATATATAGAAGGACACTGCCTTCTATCACATGTACCAGGGGAATCAGATATCTGAATATCTGTGTTACAACATATGGGCTGACTTATCTACCACACGAAATATGTTTCTGCAAGACTAACCTGTAGCTTCCAATATTGCTAGCATTTTAATGAATAGAGAACCTATTAAGACCAAAAACCTTGGACTGACCTTTGTGTAAGCAGTGTGACTAGTTATTATACTCCTTTAATTCATTAGACTAGTTCAGTTTTGTAGATAATGGGGCGAATTTATTATGGCTTGTACGCCAGCTTTAAATTTTTTGGGCAAATTGTGTTTTTTGGGAGAAAAAAGTGTGACTTTCCCATTTCTGTGCTGCCTTTACCACTTTCCTGAAAAGGGAGCATTGTGAGGTCGTGTAACCATTGGCCGTGCCAAATTTATCATCATTTATGTCAGAAATCTGGTACAATGGATGCTGGTAATCTACGGCAGGTGCACAGCCTGGCGTAGGGTGCACCTCACTTATGAGGTGCACCCTCCGCTGCCTCAGGGGTTACGAAGACTGCCGTTAAAGCACCAGTGTTCATAAATCTGCCCCATTGTGTATAAGGGACCTACAAATAAATGGATTTCATCTCACACAAAAATATGAATATATACAGTCATATGAAAAAGTTTGGGCACCCCTATTAATCTTAATCATTTTTAGTTCTAAATATTTGGGTGTTTGCAACAGCCATTTCAATTTGATATATCTAATAACTGATGGACACAGTAATATTTCAGGATTGAAATGAGGTTTATTGTACTAACAGAAAATGTGCAATATGCATTAAACCAAAATTTGACCGGTGCAAAAGTATGGGCACCTCAACAGAAAAGTGACATTAATATTTAGTAGATCCTCCTTTTGCAAAAATAACAGCCTCTAGTCACTTCCTGTAGCTTTTAATCAGTTCCTGGATCCTGGATGAAGGTATTTTTGACCATTCCTCTTTACAAAACAATTCCAGTTCAGTTAAGTTTGATGGTCGCCGAGCATGGACAGCCCGCTTCAAATTATCCCACAGATGTTCAATGATATTCAGGTCTGGGGACTGGGATGGCCATTCCAGAACATTGTAATTGTTCCTCTGCATGAATGCCTGAGTAGATTTGGAGCTGTGTTTTGGATCATTGTCTTGCTGAAATATCCATCCCCGGCGTAACTTCAAATTCGTCACTGATTCTTGTACATTATTCTCAAGAATCTGCTGATACTGAGTTGAATCCATGCGACCCTCAACTTTAACAAGATTCCCGGTGCCGGCATTGGCCACACAGCCCCAAAGCATGATGGAACCTCCACCAAATTTTACAGTGGGTAGCAAGTGTTTTTCTTGGAATGCTGTGTTTTTTGGACGCCATGCATAACGCCTTTTTGTATGACCAAACAACTCAATCTTTGTTTCATCAGTCCACAGGACCTTCTTCCAAAATGAAGCTGGCTTGTACAAATGTGCTTTTGCATATATCAGGCGACTCTGTTTGTGGCGTGCTTTCAGAAACGGCTTCTTTCGCATCACTCTCCCATACAGCTTCTCCTTGTGCAAAGTGTGCTGTATTGTTGACCGATGCACAGTGACACCATCTGCAGCAAGATGATGCTGCAGCTCTTTGGAGGTGGTCTGTGGATTGTCCTTGACTGTTCTCACCATTTGTTTAGTATATAGTACTATTATCTCTACATCATTTTATTTGTTGAGCAATGAACACCTTTTGATATATAGGGATTGAACTGTTAGGCTGAGGCCCCCATATAGCGGAAAAGCTGATTTTTTTTTTCTTGCACATTTTGCTGCGTTTTTTTAAGCCAAAGCCAACCTACTCCCTACTATCTACTCCCTGTGCAGGACCAACTGACCATCTAGTTTGTGGGGAGGCGTCTCAACTCTCCTTTGACAGCAGAAGTTGGGGAGAAGAAGGATGGGACATCTCAAGGAAAAAAGTCACCACCAGAGGAATGTGGGCATGTGTATGGGGGGGGGGTCGGGAGGAATAAAAGATTCAGCCAACAATTATCTAAAATGTATCAACACCTCTATGATTGCTGCTGGGCTCACTAGTCCGTCCTGTTGCCAGGAAATCCAGAGAATATTACCTAATAAACTCCAGGACAGAAGTGGCACTCCCACAAACATTTTTATTCTCTGGACTGTTAGAAATTTTAAATTCCTGAAGTTGAATTTTACAACTAGGAAAAATTCCACCTTGTGAACACGCCCTTATCCTGAAAATAGGTCATCAACAAAAAAGAATGGACAACCCCTTTAATTGTAATTTTGCATGACAAGGAAGCCTCTGGCCCTTTTTTTCCATACAGGTTGTCAGAAAACATGGTTGTTGTGTAGGATTGATGAATATAGCATCTGTGCCAAATGTAATTTTTTTTTTTTTCAGTGCAGGTTAGGCTCTGTTCACATCTGCACTAGTATTTTTGCTGTTCTGCTCCATTGTAAAAGCAGGACAACGAAAATACTGGAAGCGCCAGATCAACGTAAACACTGAAAATATTGCAAATACAACCCCAATGAAATAGAATGGGATTTCCATCAGGGTGTCCCCATTTTACCACATAAAATAGCGCACCATTCTGCTCTATTATATGCGCAGTAACGTAACAGAACATCCAGTACAAATGTGAACACAGCCTAAACTAATGAATCTGCATTATAAATCTTTCCATTAATGTACTGACATTTCTCTACTCCTAACACATAAGAGGACAAAAATGACACCTAAAATTCCTATAAAATCAAAATTCACATAATATAAAATATAAATATAAGTCATAATTGTATGAAATAGGAGGGAGATTCCATTAATGCAGCAGCTGGACAAGAAGAAATAATAATTATATCATTAAATACAAAATAAATATTAATATGGATAAAAATGAATATATAAATAAGTAATACAATGCTCTCAGTCCAACGTGAAAGGAGAGCAGCAAGCTAATGCAGTAGGTGTGTGAATGCCACACAGCTCTTTGTGCCACAGTCAGTCCTGCACTGCTTCATCACACACACCTGTCAGCAGATGAAGCTGCACCCAGAGAACAGCAGGAGGCGCTGTGCAACTACTATGGCAGAGCACACAGCAGAGAATGACCAGCAGGAGCCTGTCTCTGTGGCGCAATCGGTTAGCGCGTTCGGCTGTTAACCGAAAGGTTGGTGGTTCAAGCCCACCCAGGGACGTTTTGTTTTTTTTTCTTAATAATTTAAAAAAATATATTTTCTATGTTTGCAGTACATAAATGTAGTTATATTAACGCTTTTCACGTCTCTGCTATTTTTAATAGCTCATTACACTATCAATATATATAATATACAGTTCATCCCAATGCTGCATTCATTATACATCATTTAATCATCTTTAATATATTCAATATTAGATCATTTAATTATATTTAATGTATTTCTTATCTTCATTTCTATTTATTTTCACTTTTTTTAAAATAAATTTTATATGCCTTATTATTAGGTATACTTAGTATTGGCGTAATAGTTCATGCTATTGCTAGATTCCTAGTATATTGTGGTATTTAATCTTTTATTTTTACAGTTTATATTTATTGTCACAGATACAGGGTTTATGTTAATACTGTATTTTATAATATTGTGTTAAAATTACAATTTCTGAAATATTGGAAACGCCATGACTGGCAGAGTAAAACAGTAGGTACCCATAAAAAAGGGCATTTTAACAAAGAATTATGAAGCAAGAGACTCCTTTACTCCTATTATTCCAAGCCAACCTTCCCCACCGTCATGTAGTTGAGATAATGATTTGGCCCTCTAATTTCTACTACTATAATTCTTACTACAATTCACAAAGGAGTTGATCAACGGTGTTTCATCTGCGCCACTTACCCCTTTATATAAATGGACAGGTATCGTATCCATATGTATCAGAAGGATGTCCTTATTTTATGATATTTTTGTTCATTTATTGCTGCTTTTTCTTTTCAAACTGTATTCTATTTTATTCTTACATTTTATTTATATTTTTAATATAATCGTGTTAAGATAAATGTGTATTGTAAGTATGTATATATATGTGTTATATATATATATATATATATATATATATATATATATATATAGATGTAGCAGAGTTAACTCAAACTTTTGCAATTGGTTAAACTGCTGCAGAAGACAACAAAATTCTATAAAATTTTCAATGACTTTTTCATTTTCAACGACTTTTCGTTGGTTTTTGTTGTCTTCTGTGATAACATATCACACTGCAGCAGTCTAACCAATTGCAAAAGTTCGGGTTAACTCTGCTACATCTGCATATAAATAAATGTGTATATGTGTATATATATATATATATATATATATATATATATATATATATATAATATAAAATATATATAATCATAATGGGTCTGGTTTATCATGCTGTGACTGATTTTGTATGGATTTTGCTGCAAAAATTACGATTTTTTTTTTTTCCGTTTTTGTTCCCCACTCACCACTTTTTGAAAAAGGGGTGAAACAGGCTGAAATCTAGGCAGGCTGGAGCATTGGGCACCCTGGTCTTCAGATTTACTGTAAACATACTCCTGTTTTCTGGTGTTACACCATAAATATACACCAGTCCCTGAACTCCCCCTGGTGCACCAAAATTATTAAGAGACCGGAGCCCATTAATAATTCTGGCACATAATACGCCAACCCACTAATGGATTAAGGCCAGCTCACAAGGCGCTAGTCTTAATAAATCGTCCGCAATGTGTTTTTTAATGTTACTGTATACTTTGTTTGTGTTACTTTGTTCATCTTATACATAATTTGTAAAATCACATGTCTACATGCCTTTCTATGGAATAAAGCAGAGTGTAAACTCACCCTATATCATTTAACTGATCAGTAGAGCTTGAAGCGATTTTCCCATCAAGCATTGACATATAAATGTATAGGACCGCCGAGACAAAATAAAATAGCAACATTCTTGAACAGGCTTTCTTTAAAAAAAAAAAAAAAAAACTACAAAACAGCAAGAAAAAAAAGTTCTTATTCTTATGGCAAAAAATGTTAACCATTCTGCCTTGATTTTTTGCAGTAACATCAAATTTTTTTTTTACATAATACCATTGCTTTCTTTTGTAACATAGTGGCCATTACATCAATTTAGAAGCCAGGGCCTTGAATGCAAATAAAGACTCTGCACCACATACACATACTCCATGCTTGCACAACACTGAACTGGACACAACTATAAAACTGCTCTGTAGTGTGGAGAGGACTGTATTTCATAACAGGGTATATACATCTTGGGGTATACAACACAATGGAATATGACTCGGTACTTGGTACAATTAGAAGACCACTTCATGCACAGACTAATATAATGAGGTCATTGCATTTATACGGTAGTTCTCCCCTCAGCAGATCTATAATACTTTATGAATTTTCTCAGTTGTTTGTGAATGGGGTTTTGAAATCTTCGCTTGAATTTTACTGTAGATTTTTGTGGAATTGTGGTATAAATTTCACCACCAAATTAGGCTATATATGAACCTCATCTAAATCTGAAACCTAAAATGGATTTTTTTTTTTGTTTTAAAGGTGCAAAAATTAGGGTTCATATATCACTGAATTCCTGTTATATATTGTACAGGGTTGTAATAGAGCTTCCCTCTAACATGGGGGTAGCTATAGGGGTCTAGAGGTAGCAGTCACTACTTGATCTTCGACCCCAAAGGGGCTTCAAAGGTCCCCCTAATATAATATACCACTATTCTAAATGACACATGATAGGTAGGGCCCTACAGATTTTGCACCGGGCCCAGAAGCTTCTGTTTACATCTGTGCCCTCTACTGTACCTCCATATAATTTTGAAAGAAAATTTGGCACTTTATTGGACTCCATTTGAACAAATACATTTTCCCTTATAGGAGTCAAACATAGCACATACAGCTGTGCATGAAGGATGTGAAGCTCTGTAGAAAAGGAACCATGTGGTGTTGTACAGACTCCGAGTCAGTGTGCATGAGCCCTAAGTTATTGACATTAATCTTCAGAATATATGAAACAAGATATAAGGTGACATAAATTGCTTGTTTTAATTAAAAATTAAAGGAATTTGTTCATCAGACTATTCTGTGTAGCAAACTACTGGGACAAACCCTCTCTCCTATTACCCAAAGACATTGGATAAGAGAATACATCAGTTACTTTGAGTCCAGTGTATACATGAGCAGATCAGATTGAAAACTCCTGCAAGTGTTCCTATAAACATGACCTATACTCACCTCTCCCTGAGCCGCTGTTTCCAGTGACAGGAGCTCCGTTCTTCCATATACAGGTCCCCTGGCTAATGTCACCACTGATGTCCCGTGTGTGTGCGAGGGACCGCCCAGCCAATCAGAGGCCTCAGCAGTGACCTCTTCACAAATGGCACATGAATGCTGTGGCATAGTGTTTGTGTTATAGAATTTGGTCATTCCCAAAGTCTGTGATTGGCTGCAGCAGTCAACTGTTAGAAATAGATCTGGGACCTCTACAGTCGTGACTGTGAGGTTGCCAGTCTTTTCTTAACATGTGCGGTATTATTGTGTGTTTCCCTTTAAGGTTTGCTTGTTTGTTTGTTCCGAGTCTTTATTAGTTCTCTTCAGTCTCTCTTTCACTGCTCCTCTCTGTTACGAACCCCACTTGCCTCCTAGACTTCTCTCCGCTGATCCCGACTTTGTACCACGCCGATTTCATGTTGCCAACCAGACTGTCGACTATTCTTCTACCTGATCGTCCTGTACTGCGCTGCCATCTTGTTACCAACCGGACCGACGACCACGATATATTCTCTGCCATCTTGTCTGACGCCTGTAGCTGCCTCCTCCTGCGCCCGCTGCCTTCTCACCTGCTGCTAATTCTGGCTGAAGGAATCTGCCAAGTCCATCCCCACCACTAGGGGCTCTGGTGAACACGTCCAGAGGCTGGATTAGGCTCAATTGAGAACCGTGGAGTGTTCGGGGCTCTCTGACCATAGTTCTCAGTTGTATCTGGATTCTGGAACTAACTAGGCCTGTCCAAGTTATAACTGTGTTTGCTCATAACATCAACAGGCCCAAACAGCCAGAGAACCTGTACACAAATGAACAGACATACTGTCGCTGGAGATGGAAGCTCAGGGACAGGTGAGTACTTGTTTATTATGCTTATAGGCCCACTAGCAGCAGTATCAAATAATAAAAAAATTGTTATAACATGCCTTTAACATGCTGCTATCTGTGTAGAAACACAGCAGTCAGTTGTCAATCACTGTGAGGATGAAGAAGAGAAGATGGGAAAACGTGAGGGAATGCTCGGCTCATGAATACACTGGACTCAGAAGCTATATGACCAGTGTAGAATATTTTTGTGTGCATTTTGGCTAATAGGTATACGTACGGCAAGGTTGCCTGATGACAGATCCACTTTAAAAAGGCAATACAATTATTTTTAAAATAGGTCAGGGGAAGTTAAAAAAAAAAAAATCAAACTCACTGGTCCCCGGTGCTCTGGTGTCCTTCCAGCGCAGTCCTGTCCTCCTGCTCCAGTATCTTCTCCAAGTGAAAATGCTCGTCGGCTGTGACGTCCCAGATTCCTGAGGCCACTGAAGCTGTTGATTGGCCTCAGTGGTCACATGACCGTTGCAGCCAATCAGCAGCCTCAGGAAGAGCCCCCGAGACGTCACAAGTAGTGACGTTACATGCCCTTCATTGAGGCCACTGATTGACCTCAGCAGTCACGTGTGGTGTGGACTTCAGCCAGATGACCACAAAAGACTGGGAGGATTGGACCACGCTGGAGGCACCCGACAGAATTTTTTTTTTTTTTTTTTTCACTGCCCCCGGACGATTTTAAAAATAATTTGTGTGTCCATTTTTGCCTGGACAACCTCTTTAACTACATGTAAATGTTATAACTGTACACATTAAAAACTTTGTGCTTTTTGTATTCACAGCTACACAATAACATTTCAGTCACTCCAAATATAAAAACTTCAGGAGGTAATTCCTTCATTTATTGGTTGGTTGAAACCTTTCATTTGTTTCTTTCAGGTCAATTGGCCTAGAATTGTGTCAAACTGTGCCTCATAATATCTGATAAAATGAGGAAGAGTGCTGAATTGCAATTAGGACACTTGGACAATAACCCAGCAGATTTTTGGCTGCCCCTGACAGTCATTTAATAGGCCAGTTTTTCTGAACTCCAGTTGTCGAGCACTTCCAGCATGTCATCATTTAAGGATTTCCTATAGAGAGAACACCTGTGGTACTTACTGATGCACAAACGTTGCTTTTTTTTCCTCCTGTGTGACCTGTGTGAAAAAATGATACTGAACACTTAAAGGGGATATTTATAGGAATTTCCTGTAGCAGTTTTGGCATTATTATGAAAATTGTGAAAAAAAGTTATCCTTACCGTTATCCACTGTAAAAGCTTAGTATTTTAATATGGCACCCAGGTGCTATGTTAGCAATGTGGTAAAACAAAATATGTATTTTTATGTTTTTCTATTTTTTGCTCTATATTAATGAGAAAACGTTATTATTTATTTATATTTATTATTATTATTATTATTATTATTATTATTATTATTTTTATTTTTTTTTACCTCAATTTATATTTGGTTAAAGGGAGTCTACTACCACCAAGCTCACTTCTAAACCTCTAATGTGTTTTTGCAGGGGTGGCTAGTGACATAGTGAACATACCTATTCTGTGTCAAAGTTCAATCTTGCTGCTGAGGGAATCAACTTTTGATCCATATGCAAATGAGCTGTTTGGTGCAACCAGGGCATGGCCATACCCACCAGAGCACTTTTCACCTGTGGTCATTGTACATCGGGACTTGTCAATCATTATGTTGGAAGTTACCACTGGATGGTGACCACAGTGGTACATTGGTGCCATACTTAAAGTGCGAACCCCCAACGTACTATTACCATGCCAGGAAGACGTTAAAGAGAATCTGTCATTAAATCAAGTTTAATATTTTTATCAAGTTTTATGTTAAACATATTTTTTAAGAATTTTTCTTTTTTTTTTTTACATTTCTCATGCAATCCTGCAGGTTTCACTCTGGGCAAAGCCTAATAATAGTCTGAAACTTCCTGTTCTTTTGGAGATTTCTTTGAAGCATTTACCTTATTATCAGCATAGGCAGGAGGACAATAAAAGGTGTCATTATTATATAGATAATACATGGACCACCATTCACAATGGGCAATGGCCACACAGCTTATCTACTCTCCTTCACTGCATAATGACCTCTGCACAGATAAGACAGCATGCCCACAACACCTCCCCATAGACTTCAAAGAACATCTGCAGTCTATTGTGTCTGTGGTCCATGTGGCTGCTGTAAAGGAACAAAAACACAGAATAAAAAATCCACAAAACTATGTATATAGCTTTACTTAGAAAAAAGTATAGGCATTACATTCCCTTTAAGGGATCATCCTTTTGTCTCGCAATGTTTATAATAACCAGTTGGTCAGAAATCTGTGATGAGACTATTTCATGTTATCTACATTATTATTATGTTATGTTATCTATGGGTATTAACAGTGGTGTAACTACCGCTGTAGCAGCTGCTATGGGATTCATGGCAATAGGTAAAAAGGCTGTTATACCAGGTGGGGCCAGTAAGGGGGGCATAATACAATTTGGGGGCAAGGAAATGGGGCATCATAGTCCAGCAAAAGGGGAGTTATTCTGTGCTGGGGCCAGTAAAGGATGTATTATACCAGGTGGGGCCAGTAAAGGGGGCATTATACTGGGTGGGGGCCAGTAAAGGGGGCATAATACCATTTGGGGGCAAGTAAATACGGCCTAATACAATTTGGGAGCCAGTAAAGGGAGTGTTATATTTTGAGGGGGCCAGTAAATGGAACGTTATACCCTGTAGTGGCCAGTAAAGGGGGTGCTATACCTTGTGGTGCCAGTAAAGGGGGTATTATAATGTGTGGGGGCCAGTAGAGCCCCATGCTGGTGTGTATTTTGAAAAGTGAAAAGTTTGCTATGG
Organism: Leptodactylus fallax; assembly: GCA_947044405.1. NCBI lineage: Eukaryota > Metazoa > Chordata > Amphibia > Anura > Leptodactylidae > Leptodactylus > Leptodactylus fallax. The sequence continues at coordinate 635,992 of CAMRHE010000040.1, forward strand.
GGTCCAGTCTTTCTTGGCTATACATTATGTAGTTCAGCTCCATCTGGATTGTCTATATACTATATGAAGAACGCTCAACACTCCCCAGCACAATTCTGGCATAGCACAGTGTGCAAATTAAAAAGAAATGTGTATTTTCATATAAGAGCAGCATTCCTGTTTCTTCCTTTTACAAAGACACAGCATAGTAAGTGACTTACAAAATATAATTAAAATGTGTAAAAAAGGCATTCTTGAATTTTCCATTATATAGAAAGAAATGTAGTCAAGTATAAGTCGCCTTGACTTGTAAGTGACCTTCAGAGTTCTATGCAAGACCAAGAAAAGAAACCGGTTGGCAGAGAATAGCTGCAAGGTCAGAAATGTTTTTTCACTCTATCGAGCTGTATACTGCGGCATACAAACAAAAATGTAATTTCTCTAAATGATAAAGGCAGTATTATCACTCTCTTATATACACACCAAGCAGCATGAAATGACTGAATAACGCAAATATTTTCTTTTCAGAGCTGGTCATCTATTGTCACTTATCTCTGGATATCTGGAGCCAAGAGGAAAGGTAAGGAAGTTCACATCTATACTGTATATACAAGTATTATTTGTTGTTTTTTTTTCCTTTTTTACGGTGCCCTAATCTAGGATGGGAATTAGAAAATAGTCTAAAGCTGGGATAACACACTGCAAACAGCTGAATTTATGTCAGAGAAATTTAGCAGGGCTCTCCTGTCTCCTGTTGCCGCACATCCAAAATAGGGTGGTTTATGTTACAGTTTAGCTGCAGAAAACACAGCAATATTTGACATGCTGCGGGTTTAAAACCTGTAGCACAAATGGCCATACATTTGGGTGCTAATTCAAAAATATAGGAGAATGTTTATGAAAATGGGTGTTTTTAACATCAGCCTTCATATCTCCTGTTCTTGTAAAGAACTCCGCTCAATTATGACAAGGTGCAGGAGCTCTAGCTTACTTAGATTTCAGGCACCATTTACACCAGGAAACTGGGGTAAATGATGATGAATTTGGCAAGGCCAATGGCCCCAGTACATCCATGTCCCTTTTAGCAAACTGGCAAAGGCAGTATAATTTTTGTCACAACTCGCAACCAGTGGGGTAATTAAAAAATAAATCTGCCCCACAGCGTTACTTTAATCGTGAGTAAATACTGAACATGCAAATTGTGAATGGGGAGAGAGAAGAAAGTTGTGGCCAGACACCTCTGATGGTGGCTTGTCTCCCCAAAACAGAAGGTTTAGGAATGTTGAGATCCAACTGATCAGTCCTCTGTTGGGAAGACCCATACAAATACAAAAATGGTCTGGCCATGTATAACCTGGTTTATTTTCACAGTAAAAGTAGCATTTCTGTTTTTTCTCTATTCCATGTAGGCACAGACCAAATAATGGTCCACTCTCCTATTGTTTCTCACCTCACTTATCCCACCAGTTACTAGGAGACCTCTTCCACTACAGCAATGGCTGCCATGTAAAGTTGTGGCTTGGCTGCATTATTTAAAGTCTATGGGACTGCTGAAGTTAGCTAAGTACAGCTCTGTACTAACGCTCCATAGATTTGTTATAGTCAGGGATTATAAGGCTGGGTTCACATCTACATTGGAGTCTCCATTATCTAAACTTCTGTTGCTGTGTCCGTTGAAAATCGCCAAAGTCCGACAAACCTGACTTTTTTTCCCAGCTGTTTAATTAAAAATAAAACGGACATGCAACAGACACCCAACGGGCTCCATTATAGTCAATGGGGATCATAGAATGGATCCCTAGGCATCCATTTTTTCATTCTTCTGGTCCTTCGAAAGACAAATGCACATGTGAACTTAGTGTAAATTGTTGAACACACCACCCCCCCCCCGACCTCATTTGTTCCTGCTCCATTGTGAGACAATGGACAGTTTATTGCAAGATATTTTTGACAGGAATTGTGAGTTGCAGCATTCAAGCAAAGTACATTATAACTATCATGATTGGTACAGAAAGACAAAGAGCCCCTATTAATGGGGCTGTATTGTGAAACCCAGTGGTTAGCACTGTAGCCTTGCAGTGCTGGAGTCTTAAATCCAGGCAAGGACTGCAAGGAGTTTGTATGTTCTCCCTGTGTTTGTGTGGGTTTCCTCCCGGTACTCCGGTTTCCTCTCACACTACAGACATACTAATGGGGAACTTAGATTGTGAGTCCTAGTTTGGACAGTGCTGACAATATCTCTGTAAGGCACTGTGGAATATGATGGCGCTATATAAATAAGCAAAATAAATAAATAAAAATTGGCAATGGCAATTTGCCCATTCATTCTAGACAACAGTGACAGTACAAGGGGTCAAACCCCCACCAACAAAATTGTCAATGTAGTATATGTTTATAGTAGGACAACCTCCATTTGTCTAAACTAATCTTATTTCTTGCATTTCATATCCTAAATCATTTACACTTCTGTACATGTCAGTCCAGGTATTAAACTCCATTATATACAATCACCAAGTGGGAGCTCACTTAAATTTCCTGGACTAAATCCACTAAACCGCAGCAGATCTTCCAAACCACAAATATTCAATAATATTTTCAAAACCCTAGAAAAATTGTTTCTATATAATTGTAAATCATCCTGCAAAATTACTGAGTAAAACATTTCCCAGCGATGATATTAGAGGGGTTTTACCATGACATGGCATATTGTGCTAACCCGACTGCTGGTGTACCTCCCATTGACTTTAATGTAACTACACATGAACCTATTGGTTGAGTCGTGACAAGCCTTTGTGGGGAAAATTCTGTAGGTCCAATTTAATATTATGCTAAGTTTTTGTTAAATTAGTATTCTATAATGAAACATTTTTGCATGCATGTACTTTATAGGTGGCAGCTGAATAACCTTTGTTGTCTAACAACAGATGCCACTACCACTGTGTAACATTTCCAGATCTCTACATTTCTACTGATGTAATGGACTATAGAGCAAAATGCACATATTGATATAAATAGCCAACCGTTCTGCTCCCTGCTTTTTCAAAGGCAGAATGACCAACTGTTTCCAGGGCTAAAGGTTATTCAGGATTCGAAAACATGGCTGCTTTCTACTTGTCAGGAAGGGACATCATGTCATTGTCAAGTGTCCATGTCACGTTGGTCACGTCAAATGAATGGGATTGAGCTATAGCATGGCTATGTGACCAATGGATGTAATGTCACTACCTGGGAAGAAGAAAGCAGCCATTGTGGATAAACCCTTGAAGTAGATAGTAAAGGCAGCAGCTTGAAAAAAGCGAAATGAGACATAACCACCCTGGCAACTGTTTGCATTGTCTTTACAAGTAACAATCATCTTATTTTTTTGTTTACCTAGTAAATATACTTTATTCACAATCTTATATCAATGACATTGAGGAGCTAATGATCTTTTCTATATTTCCCATATCAAATCTCTAATTTTACTAACCATTGGTTCCATAGTCAGCATGTTTATGATCTAGAACAGGCATATGCAACTGGTGGACCGTGGTCTCGACCCAGAGCACGGCCACAAGCTGTCCGGAACCCTGCCTCATTGTCCTTTCATTACGACAGTTGTCAGGAGAAACACTCATCTTCCATCTGCTGTCCTCTAAGCCCTGATACATTACAATAGCGGCACGAGGGATTGGCCATTGACAATTCCTGCTGCCACCACATTTTTCTATTAGGGCTTAGGGGACAGTGGCAGGGAGATGACTGTTTCTCCTGATCACATATTGTGAGGGGGCACCAATTGTTCATTATAACATGTGAAGGTACTAATGGTGTATTATATTGTGTGTGGGGCACTTATGTCACTATAATGCCACATTATTGTCCCCACACTGTATAATGCCACATTAGTGCCCAGCATACAGTATAATGCCACAATAGTGCCCTCCACATAGAATAATGCTCCTTAGTGCCCCCTCTCTAGTTAGTGACATTAACCCCTTTACTCCATTTGACCACCAGGGAAAGTTAAATATATAGTATTTTTTCCCAATTTTTCTTGTTTAAACCTGGGGTGTATCTTATATAATCAAACATCCAGTAAATACTGGACATGTTCTACTACTATTCAGCTCAGACCTTTACCCGGGTCAGTGGACTTTCACTAAAAGTAGTAAAGTACCCCTGGTCTAGAATCTACAGTATGTGGTATTGTATTATTTCTTTATGTTTTCACTTATTTTTAATTACATTTTAGTCCATGCATTAAAAAAAAAAAATCACCTTTTGCCTCCTGTACTGTCTTCTGCTGACAGATCTTTCTGACCTTATTGTTATTGTAATTGTGGCAGGTAAGCATATCAACATATTAATATCACAATTGTCTACTTATATTATATGCCTTCATATCTTGCATTGTGTACACATTTCATAATGAGCAGCTCTGCAGGGAGTTTTAATGAGCTAATTAGGATAAAGTTCTATTTACAACAGGATGACAATGTGCACTCACAGGGCGTAATACACATCCATAGTAAGAATAAGAGATCTGTCAGCAGCAGCTTGTTGACTTGACACCAACAAGAGATTAGTTTTCTAGTACAATTTTGAAGATTTTTCTTTGGATTATTACTCCTTGTTAAAAGGAACAATAAGTAGATCATAAAATGTGACTCTCTGCTAGGACCCCTACTCAGCTGTAATCTATAGGGGAATCTAGCATTAAGAGTTCGGTTTTCTTGCAGCACCTCCACAGGCGAAATAAAGCATTACACAGTGCCCATTGAAATCAAAGGTTTATATGTGTAACCCAAGACAGAACTGGTCCTCCAGACCTCCAAATTTGTAACTGCTCTCCACTATGACAATGTACTTCCTCTGTTAACTTGGAAATCCCTAATATGATCTCACACACTGATATTCTCTTCCCCAACCAATGGACTAGGAGCTACAAGTGCATCTCAATAAATTAGAATATCATTGAAATGTTTGTTTTTTTTTAGCAATTCAATAGAAAAACTGAAACACATATATTATATTGAGTCATTACAAACAGAGAGAACTTTTTCAAGTGTTTATTTCTGTTAATGTTGATGATTATGGCTTACAGCCAAGGAAAACCCAAAAGTCATTATCTCAGAAAATTATAATATTAAGACCAACTGTAAAAAAAAAATTATTTAACACAGAAATGTTGGCCAAATGAAAAGTATGTACAGTAAATGCAGTCAATACTTGGTCGGGGCTCCTTTTGCATGAATGACTGAATCAATGCGGCGTGGCATGGAGGCGATCAACCTGTGGCACTGAGAGGTGTTATGGAAGTCCAGGTTGCTTTGATAGCAGCCTTCAGCTCGTCTGCATTGTTGGGTCTGGTGTCTCTCATCTTCCTCTTGACAATACCCCATAGATTCTCTATGGCAGGGGTTTCAAACTCATTTTCACCGGGGGCCACTTCAGCCTCACGGGGTACCTTGAAGGACCAAGATTATTTTACACGTGTATAAAAGTAACTTCTCCTTAACAGATAAGCGAGCTATTAAGGAGTAGTTACATTTGTACATTACTACTGTTACAATCAGCCCTTTGAGGGCAACCAGGAAGAACATAATGTATTGTTAAAACCTAAGACATTGGCATGTTACATACTATCCTCATCCTTTTCTGAATATATCAAAAATTAAGCAATATACAAATACCGTTTACCCCTGCAAACGGTATTATGCTCTATAGTTGCCTCTGCACGCGGTATTATGCCCCACAGCAGCTCCTGCACACGGTATTATGCTCCATAGTTGCCCCTGCACACGCTATTATGCTCCATAGTGGCCCCTGCACATGGTATTATGCTCCATAGTGGCCCCTGCAAACGGTATTATACTCCATAGTGGCCCCTGCAATCGGTATTATGCTCCATAGTGGCCCCTGCACACGTTATTATACTCCATAGTGGCCCCTGAAATCGGTATTATGCTCCTTAGTGGCCCCTGCACATGGTATTATGTCCCATAGTGACCCCCCACCCATGAACTATTATTATACTCTGGGGTCTTTTCAGACCCCAGAGTATAATGATCGGAGACCCAGGTGGTGACAAACATAAAACTAGTGTTACTTACCTGAGCTCCGGTGCTCTCCCTGTGTTCGGCCTTCTTCGATGTCGCACAGACCGATGTCGCACAGACCGGCGTCGCGACATAATGACGTCGGCCCGGCTCACGTGACGCCTGCGACGTCACCAAAGAAGGCCGAAGCCTGCTGGGAGTAACATCGGATCGCCGGAGAGGTGAGTAACTCTGGTTTTTATGTTTATCACCTCCCCTGGGTCTCCGATTATTATACTCCGGGGTCTGAAAAGACCCTGGAGTATAATAATAGTAGTATTTGATGGGGTTCGCCGGCCGTGGCCTCACTTACCATCCCCGCTCCTGCACACAGCCGCTTCTGCGTCCCATAGCAGAAGGGGAAGCGGGGGCGGCCACGACCAGCAGCGGGGATCGATAAGTAAATAGGCCGTTACGTGCCGGGGATGCTCCAGCAGGCAACGGCCTATTTATATATATAAAAAAAACTTATCCTCACCTACCTCCGATGCCTTGATGCAGCCGCCGCATCCTCTTCTTGTCCGCGACGTCTGCGTGTCAGCGTAGGAGGCGCGATGACGTCATTGTTTCGCTGCCTGCGCTGACATGTAGAGGTCTCGTAAACTACATTAAATAGTCAATAAAAAATGCCGCGCCCCTGTGGGCCAGATAAGTGCTGGGCCGGATAACAGAAGGCAGCAGGCCGGATTCGGCCCGCGGGCCTTGTGTTTGACACCTGTGCTCTATGAGGTTAACGTCAGGTGAGTTTGCCGGCAAATTAAGCACAGTAATACTGTGGTTATTAAACCAGGTATTGTACTTTTGGTGGTTTGGACAGGTGCCAAGTACTGTTGGAAAATGAAAATTCCATCTCCAAAAAGCTTGTCGGCAGAGGAAAGCATGAAGTGCTCTAGAATTTCCTGGTAGACGGCTGTGTTAACATTGGTCTTGATAAAACACAGTGGACCAACACCAGCAGATGACAAGGCTCCCCAAACCATTACACTAGACCTCAAGCAGCTTGGATTGTGGCCTCTCCACTCTTCCTCCAGATTCTGGGACCTTGATTTCCAAATGAAATGCTAAATTTACTTTCATCTGAAAACAACACCTTTGATCACTGAGCAACAGTCCAGTTCTTTCTCTCGTTGGCCCATGTAAGTCGCTTCTGGCGTTGTCTATTGGTCATGAGTGGCTTGACACATGGAATGTGACACTTGTAGCCCATGTCCTGGATACAATGTCTGTGTGTGGTGGCTCTTGAAGCACTGACTCTAGCAGCAGTCCACTCCTTGTGAATCTCCCCAAATTTTTGAATGGCCTTTTTTTTAATATCCCTATCAAGACTATGGTTATCCCTATTGCTTGTGCACCTTTTTCTACCACACTTTTTCCTTCCACTCAACTTTCCATTAATATGCTTTGATACAGCACTCTGTGAACAGCCAGCTTCTTTAGCAATGACCTTTTGAGGCTTACCCTCCTTGTGGAGTGTGTCAATGACTTCCTTCTGGACATCTGTCAAGTCAGCAGTCTTCCCCATGATTGTGTTGCCTACTGTACCAGACTAAGGGACCTTTTTAAACTCTTACGAAGCCTTTGCAGCTGTTTTGGGTTAATTATTCAAATTTTCTGAGATGATGACTTTTGGGTTTGCCTTGGCTGTAAGCCAACATTAACATAAATAAACACTTGAAAAAGTTCACTTTGTTTGTAATGACTCAATAAAATATATGTGTTTCACTTTTTCAATTGAATTACAAAAAAAAAAAAATGATGATATTCTAATTTATTGAGATGCGCTTGTATATAACACTGGTGGCACTTGACTCCAAGGTCTGAACCGCTAGTCAATGCTACAAACATAAGAAGCATATTGCTGGAACTTGACTCCAGGGTCTTGTTCATAGAAAAGGCACGTGTCACTACAGCCAGGAGGGTGAGACTTAGCACCTGCCATGAGTTATTTTCTTGTTAAAATTCTTTTTTTGTTTTTTGAGTATTTTTATGAGATATTTTGATATGTTGTAGTCATACATTTAATCCAATGAGGTTCAGTAACAACTGCTATATTTCTGGCTTTTGCATTTACCTTTCATACAACATTTAAAGGGGTTGGCCACTCTCCCAGTAAAAATTCAAAACTGCTGTCACCCCAGTCCATAAAATATCATTTTAACACTTGCTGATCATAAGATGTGCCACCCACCTTTAACCAGCTTCCTCCAGTGCTCGTCCATGGAATGGCATCTTCAGAAGCATTATGTGACTGCACTGTCTAGTGGTCATGGGACACACCTACTTGTAATACTACCTCCAGCCTTTCGGCAATTATGCTTTGCTGTGTTGTTGGAACGCCTACTTGTGGCAGACGTCCTTCTGACAATACAGCACAATCACCCAGGGCTGGAGGTAGCACTGCAAGCAGGTGTATCATGTGACTACTCTGGATGGTGCCATCACATGATGCCCCTGAAGATGCCAATCCATGGACGAGACAAGTTCTGTTGCACTGCCAGTTACAGGTGGGTGGCACATGTTATGATCAGCAAGTATAGAAATCATATTTTATGGACTGGGGCAAATTTTATGACTCTTCTTACTTTCTTCTAAATTTTAGCCACAACTTTCTAATTTGAAATAAAAAAAAAAATCAGATTTACGGCCAAGAAGTCCTACGTATTGTTTACTCTGAAACTAGCAAATATATGACTATTTTTAATTCTTTTGCTATACAGAATTGCATTTCAGTGATATTGCTCCTTTGTGCTATAACGTAATAATTTATATACTTTATATACTGGTTAATATTGTTTATTTCCAGTCTGTAAGTCAATTCTGAGTTCTCTGTTCAAAAACAAGAAAACATAAATCTAACTTTGAAAGAATCCCGAGCATAATGTAAAACCTCTTCTGTGAGCATCTCAGGTGTATTTTCTCTCAAGCCTTGCTGAGCACAGACTTCTCTTTTGGTAAAATATTCATCCCCTGGCACATATTTAAGCACTAGTCTGCTTATAATTCAGTACTGACTCTTGGCAACTTCTACAGTTTCACTGCCATCTGATATGAACCTGACAAACTGTAAATCATGGTGAATGTGTGAGTGTCTCAAACCTGCTCTGTTAATCTTGTCCTCCATTTACGACAAACACATTCTACGAGGAAAATTCCATGTTTCAAAGTGTTTCCTGAAAAATTATGTTTAGAAATATGTGCAAAAGGAAAATGTAATCCAGTTCCCGCTGTTTTATTTTTTTATATTCTCCTTTTAAATACAGGGTGGAAAATACAATGTCATTCAGCTGAACATATGTTAAGAAATATTTCCTAATCTATTAGATATTCAAGGTAATACCACCAAAGAAACATAAATGTGAACAGTATGAATATAAGAGGGCAAAATAGGTAGAAATTCTATTTGTAGTGTTCTAGGTGTAAAATATGAACTTCAATAATCTGTCTATGACAAATAGGTTGGTGTTTGTGTAGCATTTATTATCTAATAATGACCAGTACATATTAACCATATGGCATTTGGGACTGTCGCACTATATCTGTCTATATGCAAAAGTGTTCATAGTTTATTTTTTGTCATTTAACAAAATAAAGTGGGTGGTATCTCAGGGCTACACAAAATGGGTGGAAATCAAGAAGTTATGACTTGCCCTTGTGCATCCAAATGCTTTTCTGTGGGTCCGTTCCCCCTGCCCCCTCTGATTACCTCCTGGGCCCTATTCGATTCACTAAGGCTAGTTGGACTACTTGCAGTAAATTATTTCCTCTTGTCTCCCCAAACTCCTCCACAATCTCTTTCCTGTACAATCCACTCCTCCTGGAGGGAGTGATGTCCGCACCTGGTCTAGGGCGGGTTTATTTAGATTAGCACACATAGTTGATCCTTCAACTCTTGAACTATGACCCTTTGAATATTTCAACGCCTCTTTACACCTCCCTGTAACTTCAAAACCCACAAATTGCCCACTTGGTCTCTACCCTATTTGGTTCCACAAAGGTTTCCCCTCCGACCACTTTTGAGAAATTATGTTGAGCTGGAACCACTACGAAAGGCCTAATTTCTACTATATACCAATTTCTCTCCTCCCCAGAAAGATGGGGTCTCCTGTCCATAGATATATGATTAAATGGGAGGAAGCTGTTTGTCCGGCAATTTCATTAGGTCAATGGCAGATTATTTGGTCGCGTGCATCCAAATTTTTATATGTGTGTGATCTTTAGATAGCAGAGATTCAATATAAGCTGTTGATGCACTGATAACGTACCCCTGCCCTCCTTCCCTCTCTAAACCCAGTGATTCCCCCTAATTGCGGGCACTGCCAAGCTGCAATAGGCACACTGTTTCACATCTTTTGGGATTGCCTAAAGGTGTGGGGATTCTGGATGGAGGTGAAGGAGATGACCGATAATCTTTTCATACAGGGGATCCCATTAGACCCCCTTACTTATCTGCTTAACATACCCCCAAGGCAACTGGGAAAGAAATCATCTAATTTGTTCCTTTACCTGTGTTATGCTGCTAAGACCTTGATAGCAATGCACTGGAAGCGAGTCAATCCCCTTTGGGCGTTGATCTATTGGTTCGCATGAAAGATATCCATAGTTTGGAAAAATCTGTCTGTGATACTGAACAATACAGTGGTGGTATTTCAGTCAATATGGAACTCATGGGACACACAAAAGTTTCTCGTTTTTTATTGTCTTATATATTTTGTAAAACCTTAATACAAATTACAATTAAAAAAATAAATAATAAAGGGACTGAGCAAAAGAGAATCCTAAATCCCATCAATATTTGGCAGAACTCGGCAGGGAGGTTGTTCCAACAGAAATAAAATCATGCCATGCTTCATTAGATGTCGTAATATGGTGATACTCTACCATGGAAGCAAGGGTTTCACCAGCATTTATTTATTTGGGGACCATTTCAACCATTTCAGGACAAGGCCATTTTTTTTCGTACATGCAGTTTTGAGGGATATAACTTTTTTTTTTTTTTTGGGGGGGGGGGGTTATACAAATAATTTTTGCACCTTTTTTCAGTGATAAATAGGGCTTTATTTTTATGTTGTTTTTATTTTTTTTATGTTTTTTTCTTTATTTTAATATCCAACAAAATGTAAACAAAAAAAAGAAAGGGGAACTATGTCTGTTTTTAACATTTATGTTTTATTTATTTTTTTTGTAATACTATAAAGTGACAATTATTGTCATATCACCAGGATTGGGACTAGAACCTGTGATGTGGTAGTGGCTTTTTTTTTTTTTTTTTTTTTTTTTTATGACCATAAGGTCATAATAAACCGTTGAGTAGACATTTTAACCCTTAGCAGACATTTTTCATTTTTGTGTTTTTGTTTTTTACTCCTTACATTCCAAAAGCCATAACTTTCTAATTTTTCTGTTTACGTACTTATATGTGGGCTTGATTTTTGCGTGACAAGTTGTACTTCAAAATAGTGCCATTTATTATTTTGTACAATGTACCAGGAATGAGGTGGAATTGAGAAAAAAAAATGCAGTACCGACATTTTCTTATGTCTTTTTTTTTATGGCTTCCACTCTGCGGTAAAAATGCTATGTTAACTTTATTCTACAGGTCAGTATGATCACGGTGATACTAAATTTATATAGTTTTTTTCATGTTTTAATAACTACAAAAATTCTAAATTTTGAAGAAAAAAAAAATTCTTTGAGTCACCATATTCTGACGCCTGTAACTTTTTTATATTTCAGTATACAGACCTGTGTAAGGTTTCTTTTTTTGCGGGACATTATGTAGTTTTTATTGATATCATATTGAGGAATGTATACTGTATTGATCACTTTTTATTCCATTTTTTAGGGAGGTAATTTGGCAAAAAAACACCAAATCAGCCATTTTGATTTTGTTTCCCTGCAACGGCATTTACCGTATGGGACAAATGCTCTTGTATTTTAATAGTTTGGGAATTTGGGTGTCTCTTGTAACTACAGCTGATACATTAGCTCCAGTTACAAGAGGAATGCAGCCTCCTAAATCCTACTGCAGATCTGACCCTTTTCCTCTAGGACCCAGCAACTCATGCAGTTCCTGACCCATTGCGGTCATGTGACTGTGGGGCCAGAAGTGTAGCCACATCACAGTGACTCCCATAGCTGTGTACACAGCGCTCATTGAAAGCTGTGTATACACCAATTGGAAAGTCAGGAACATGTATAAACCACCCTTGGCTTCCCTATAGGAGGCCCAACTGTAGTAACAACTGGCCCCCTGCTTCTGCAGTAGCACGATTGCACATCCTTTCAGTGTTAAGAGTGAACTGCCTGGACCTAAAAAAAAAAAAATCAACGGACGGTCCAGAAGTAGTTAAAATAAGAAATATACACATGCTTTTCAAATACCCCAAGTGATGATGATTCTATAGTCCTGTACTGATCACTGAGTCAATACAGCACATCATCAATGCAGCCATGTAAACAGCAACTGGTGGACTACAGAATCACCAATACAGTCACCATGACAATGCAGCCTAATCTGCAAGCAGCAGGTCATATAGAAAGAGGAGCTGAGCAGATTAATATGTAGTTTTGTGAGAAAAGATTCAGTATAATTTGTATTTATATCATTTTTAGCTTTGCCCTTATGATAATGTGCTGGCTAAAAAGAAGTGATCTCTATGGAACAGAAGTGTCAGCCTATTGTATGGCTCAAGAATTCTAACCGATAGATATAAAAGGACACCAAAATGTCTTAAAATGTCTTTAACATAAAAACGCAATGTAAAGGTTTTACCATGAAACATAACCACATTTACAAGTACATCTCAATAAATTAGAATATCTTTGAAATGTTTATTTCTTTCAGTAATTAAATTATAAAAGTGACCTCCTATATTTTCTAGATTCTTTACATACAGAGTCTTCTATTTCAAGTGTTTTATTTCTGTAAATGTTGATTATGGATTACAGGCAATGAAAACCCAAATCTAAGAAAATTAGAATATTGTATAAAAGTTCAGTATTGTAAATTCAGTGTCACCTGCCAAGGTTTCCTAAGCCTTTAAATGGTCCCTCAGTCTGGTTCAGTAGGACACACAATCATGGAAGACGCTGATTATGGATTGTATTACTGAATTACTGAAATGAATGAACGATTCAAAAATATTTTAATTTATTGAGATGCACCTGTAAATTTGCAGACAATAGACACTTTTGCAAATATAAATAATTAGCAATTTGCAGAGATTTTTGCTAATCATCTTAGTAATGACAGATTATCAGACAGGGACACTACATGTATGAGTAGATAACTCAGCCTCAGTAAGGAAATCATGGCTGGGTTTCTGACTAGTCCCAGACCATAGAAAGTTCCTGGATTCATGGTCATATCCATTGGTAACTGATCAAGACAAAAGATGTCACCACTAAGATGGTTAGAGGAAATTACAACTCTGCAAAATATTTAATTATTTATGTTTTACTTTTACAAATTTAACTATGGTTATGTTCATGGTAAAACCCTTTTAACCCCTACAGGACCAAGCCAATTTTTGTTCTTGCATTTTGCATTTTTGTATTTCTTTTCATTTTTCAGTTTACAGAGTCACATGATGGCTTATTGTTTGCAAAAGAAATTGCACTTTGTAATGGCACCATTCAATATCCTGTGCAATGTACTGGGAAGCTGGAAAAAAATTCAGAATGAAATGGAATTGGAAAAAAACACATTTGCGCCAATTTCTTGGGTTTCATTTTTACAGCATTCACTATATGATACAAATGACATGTTACCTCTATTCTGCGGGTCAGTACAATCACAGCGATACCAAATTTATATAGTATTTTTAATGTTTTGATATCTTTTAAAAAATTTAAAACTTTGCAAAATAGACATTTTTTTGTGTCGCCATATTGTGACACCTATAATTTTTTCATATTTATGTGTATGGAGCTGGGTAAGGCATCTTTTTATGCGGGACAAGATGACATTTTTATTGATACCATTTTGGGGAAGGTCTGATGGTTTGATCTCTTTTTATTCCAGTTTTTTATAGGAGGCAAAGTGTTGAAAAAAACAGCCATTTTGATTTTTTTTTTTCCCTCTACAACGTTCACTGTATGGGATAAATATTTTTAGATTTTTATAGTTTGGGCATTTTTGAGCATGGAGATCTCTAAAGTGTTTGTTTACTTTTGTTAATTTATTTTTATATGTGATCTAGGGAAAGGGGGGGTGATTTCAACTTTTACATTTTTTGTGTTTGTTTTTATCCTTTTTAAATGTTTTTTTATTTAATTTTTACTTTTATTTTCAGACCCCCTAGAGAACTGTTAGCGGCGGGTGCTGGCTGTATTATACAGCGGGCATCCGCCATGTATGGAGACGGCTCAGCCCTCTCCATTCAACCCCTCACACCTAATCCCGTACATGTACATGATTTTGCATCAAGGGGTTTAGCTCATTTTGGCATGTAAAATTCACTTAGAGTAAAATGAATCAGTGCTGAATGAAAAGAATATCTCACTAATATACATATACTGTATATTAACACCACTATCCATCCCCACACTGATAAATGTATCTGGCAAACTTTAACCTTACATGAAAACCATTGCTGTATTTTATCAGGAATAGAATGTAACACATTATTGTTAAAGCAGATACAGTTTTTGGCTACAATGGCTATAGTCTGTAGAAGTCATTAAAATACAGCAATGCAATGATCATAGTAAAACAATAAATAAAGCAGCTTTTAGTAGACTGTAAGGTCGTCTCGGCCGAGCTGGCCCCTCCTCTTTGCCTTGTGTCTATTCATCTTTTGTTCCAGTTTGTAATTTGCATTCCCTGTTATGAAATGTAAGGCAATTGTTATACTGTGGAGCTGTATGAGAAAAATATAATAATAATGCCCTACATAAGATGTAAAAATATTGTACAGTATTTAACCCCCCCCCCCCCACCAACAAAAAAAAGCATTCCTCTTTAACCCTCACAATTTTCCTCTGTTTTCCTACTATAGCTGCTTCATTAAGTATACATTTTCTGGCATACACAAACGGAAATGTCAGTGCATATAATTATGCAATCAAAAAGCATCTATATAATCTTAATTAGGCAATATTCAGCAATCAGAAAGTAAATGCATCATTAATGAGGAATTAGTCAGACACATTCATGGTTTTTTCTTCTTTCAGATGCATTAGTGTAACTTATTTTAATATTATTGATGGTTTATTAACAAGAAAGATAGAGGTGGCAAATAACTGCTGGAAAAAGCAGCAGAAAGCAGTTAGTATATAATTAACTGTAGCCTGACATAGTAACGCTAGGTTCACAATAACGTTGGACTGTCCATTGTTCTGTCGAAGGACTAGAACAACAGACAGGAGAACAACTGAAATTGCAGACACACATGGAGCCCAATGGATCCCATTGACTATAATGGGGTCTGTCGGGTGTCCATTGCTTTTAAACTCGATTAAAAAGTTGTGCATGCAGGACTTTTTCGTCCACTGATTTCAGGTGGACTCCGATGCAGATGTGAACGTGCCCTTAAAGAGGCACTGAAGTGAATTGTTGAAGAAGAGTTGTAGAGGAGTCATTGCCCCAAAGAACAAAACCAGTGTCAAAATTGCCACTCTGAGTCAATGCAAGCACAACACAACTTCTCTAGAGCACTCTCAGCATTGGAAGGCATTATTGGGTTATCAGACATGGTAGTTTTTTATTTTTTAAAGTAGTCAAACAACATTATAACAGATCACTGTATTGTCACCACTCAACCTGCCACTCCTTCTGGAAATGACATGCTCCAAAACTTCGAGGATTATCGTACAATATTCTGATAGACCTGGCTAGCATTTGAACCAGTCTGACCAGTATGGTAATCTTGATCATTGCATTTGTATAAACTACTTGGCTCTACCTTTTCACTAAAAAGCTTTGGCATAGAGCAAAGGCTTAACATAAAGGGGCAGGTCAGTAGGCTTTCAACATGATAAAGGCTTTTTCTATGTGTTGACCTTTCAGATTAAACAAGACAGGAGATTAATTTTCACATCAAACTGTGTAACTATTTAGGCAGATTGTTAAGGCAAGTGCCCCTTAAAAATATGGTGGATACTACTTGGCAACATTATTCATCCCTTCTTTTTTTTCATAAATAAGCCATGCCCCCCTTTACTAACCATAGTGGCCCTTCAGATATATATAGCCACAGACTAAGCAACGTGTGTGTATTGTAATTATAGTAAAATACTGGCATATTTGTTGGCCTGATCCAGGAAGAATTATGGAGTCTTGAGTTTTCAACAAATATAAAAATGTCCAATACATAATTATTCTCACTGGACACTATGGAGAGAATTTAACAATCCATCGATGCCAATTTTCTGGTGTAGATAAGTGTTAATATAGTGCAGCTTCTTGTGCCAAAGATGTGCCACATCCCCTGTTTTGTGCCCCGCTCACTACTTTCAGCATAAGTGGATAGATCAGGGCAAGCTGGGATGCCCTGACTCGATATATTTATCATAGCTCACTAGAAAACTGGTATGAGTTATACAGGAAATCTATGCCAGTTCCTGACTGACATGGAATTCCATTCTGGTGCACGGGCATGTGTCTGATGTATTAAGAGGCAGAGCCTCTTGATAGTTCAGACGTGCCTCATGCCAGTCGGGGTCCTTTATTGGGGTAAGGGAAACACCAGTGTAACATCTCTGCCGGTTCGGGTGTCTGCGCCACCCTCCGCTCACACGTTGCGGCGAAGGAGGCGTGTTCAGTTTGGTTCCTTGCGTAGGTTTCTTGTTGCTCAGTCTGAACACGGTCCCAGACAATGTAATGGATTGCCAGCCACACCCGTTTTCTGAGCATTTCTCTCTGGACCGCATATAGTTAATCTCAGCCTTGCCTGTGTGATTGACAGCCTGTCTACCAATCCAGTCTGGGGCTGGTCTAGACTTTCTATAAACAGGTTGTCAACCCTCACATGGTTGCTGGTTATTGCTTTTGCGTTCTGGCTAGTATTCCTTGCTGTCTTGTTACTGGTATTCCTATTCCTGACCCCTGGCCTTTACTTCTGACTATTCTCTTGGATTTTGATTTTGTACGTCATTGCTTGTTTGTTACTGACCCCTTGGCTTGCTCACTCTGCTTCTGTGTTGTTTTGTCTTGTCCTGTTCTGTGTGTCACTTACTCAGTATAGGGCTCGTCTTCAGGTTGTACTTTTACTGTTTAGGGTTAGGCAACCTTCGGCACTCCAGCTGTTGTAAAACTACAACTCCCAGCGTGCATACTTGCTCTGCTGTTCTTGGAACTCCCATGGAAGTGAATGGAGCATGCTGGGAGTTGTAGTTTCACCACAGCTGGAGTGGCGAAGGTTGCTGTCCCCTGGTCTAGAGCAATATGAAGCATGTATCACAGCAGGTAACAGAAAATACAAAAAGATGACAATTCACCAATTGATGATAATAGACAGATGATGGCCCAATGGTATGATGATGACAGCCAGATAATGGAGCTGATGGATGAGATAAACAAACATAAACAGTCAGATGACATCTGACTCTGGCTATTTCTCCCTGAATCTATCCCCTAATCTGTCCCTGAACACTGTACCTCACTATCGCTAAAGATATTCCTAAGGGAAACCCTAGTCTGCAATGTTGACCTTAACACAAACAAAACTAACACTAGGAATCAGAGACAACAAACCCAAACAAAGCTGGACAAACTAAGAAGCAATGCAAAGCAGAGGCAAACAAAGAAAAACACTACTGTACAATACTCAAAAACATGAACTCACTCGATTATCCACAAGAACAAATACAGAACCATATAACATATTAGGAAAGATAGGATACATGATATTAGACGTAAACAAGAATAAATGGAATACTAAGCATAGAGCCAGGGCCGTTTTAACACTTTGGTGAGTCCAATGCAAAGGTTTCATAAGAGGTCCCCCCCCATCACCACCACTTAGACATACCTGACCTGCCCAAATTATAATGCTCCCTCAGTGGCCCCCACATAGTATAATGCCTCCTTAGTGGTCCCATACAATATAATGCCCCTCAGTGGCCCATCACACAGTCAAATGCCAATTCATTGGTCTCACACAATATAATGACACATCACACATTAACCTGTGACTCCTCAGAAATTAACCTGTCCCCCTCCAGTGGCCCCTCAGACATTAACCTGTACACCCCTGTGGCTCCTCAGACATTAATCTGTCCACACAAGTTGCCCCTTAGACATTAACCTGCCCCCCATGGCCCATTAGACAATAACCTATCTACCCCCAATTGGCACTACAGACATTCTATATTATAATGTCCTCTTCCAGTTGCACACACAGTTACATACCCCTGTCCAATTTCCCCTACAGTATATATTGTCCCCCTTCAGTTGCCCCCACAGTTTCTTGTCCCCCTCAGTATATATTGTCCCCCTCCAGCTGTCCCCAGTTTCTTGTCCACCCTTCAGCTGCCACCACAGTACATACTGTATTATCCCCCTCCAGTTGCCCCCACAGTTTCTTGCCCCCCTCCAGTTGCCCCCACAGTATAAATTGTCCCTCCTCCAGTTGCCCCAGTACAATGGACCAAACAAATAAAGAAAAAAACCTAATATTCACCTTTCCGCATTCCCCTGTCCACTTATCTTTTCTGTGTCTGGTACGTCCCAGAGTCTTCAGGGAGCAGCAGGCTACTACATTGTGTCTATTGCTTCTAAGACACCGGGGGCAGAGACAGGGGCTAAATGGTGAAGCAGGATACGGACGGTTTCAACTCATTTGTGGAGGACACAGTTGGAGTTGTGATAGCTTAGACCTACTACCCGGGATAGCATTCTAAATGCAATGCTGTCCCAAGGGGACCACTGCTACCATAGGGCCCGATGCAAGTGCACCGTTGACCCTACGGTTAAAGCAGTCCTGCATAGAGCTTATGCTATAACAGAAACTTCACTGCAGAAGTTGGGAATATTTAAAGACACGCTAACCAGTCAGGAACTCCTCCTTATCTGAGCCTGGGCTGAGCGATCAGCTGATCCACTTATGAATAGGCTGAGAGACAGTCCCATAACAATTGCCACAAACAAACTAATAGGTAGAAGATGCTGAAACAGCAGAATTTCTGTGCGCAACACAATAATCCCAAAAATGTATTAGCGAGTCAAAATGGTGCTACATATACAGTATATATTCCTTTTCTAAATCACTATCCTGAGATTAGAGAGTACTTTCATACCTGCTGCTTTCCTTTTTGTCTTTGATGTTGCCATCATCTACTTTGTTGTAGTGTTTACATTTATCTTCGCCCAGATGAAGAGGTCTCTTAGGAAGCATGTAGGTCAATGAATTCTTCAAGATATCATATCTAAGCACTGCCTTGCTGTTTCCAATGTGTGCCACAGTTCTCTGCAGCCATTCTTTACTTACTTTGTGTTCACAGTGGTGGATTAAATTCAGCATTTCAGAGGAATATCAAATGTAAAGCATTCTCTCTGTTTCCTCACAGAGCATGCAATGAGATGGATGCTACGTCTCTAAACAAGCTGTGAAGGAGACAAGAAATGACTATACCTTCCCACTGAGGCAGGAAACTGTTGGATTGGTATTGAATCTATTAAAAAATATTTGTCAGGATATTTTATTTGAATGTTTAAATAATATTTTCAGACAGAAAACAGCACCCATATAAAAATAACTCTTATATTAAAGGCCTGATCAGTGGGAGTCTGACCGCTGAGACACCCACCGTTCCCAAGAATGGGGGGTCCTTTTCCTCTATTGCACTTTCAGCGTGATTAAATGTAGGTGTGATAGGTGGTGCTCCCATTGAAGTGAATGGGAGGGCCATCCACCGGCAGTCATGCCTTCATTCAGCCTGAGCAGAGGGAAAGGACCCCTGTTCTTGGGATTGGTGGGGGTCTGACTGCTGAGACCCCCACTGAGCAGGTATTTATCCACTATCCCAGGGGTCAGCAACCTTCAGCACTCCAGCTGCTGTGAAACTACAACTCCCAACATACTCCATTCACTTCCATGGGAGTTCCAAGAACAGCAGAGCAAGTATGCATGCTGGGAGTTGTAGTTTTACAACAGCTGGAGTGCTGAAGGTTGCCTACCCCCTGCACTATCCTATGGATAGAGAATAAATACTTTTTCTACTTGCCTGGATGGAACATTTGCTCAGGCTAGGTGAGCTGCCTAATAATGTTGAGCGAATCCGAACTGCACAGTTCGGGCCCGTACCAAACTTCGTGCGTTCGGGAACCTGAACCCGACCCCGAACGTCAGCGCTGAAGTTCGGGTCCGGGTTCGGCTCATCCCTAAAGCTAATTGATTGACTGCTAAGCAACTTTAACACCTTCATGCATTGTCACATATATGTACTGTACGTGGGAGAATGTGGGTAGTTACCGCATCCCCACGTACATGTGCTTGATGGTGATCGAGTGGGCTCAGAAGCAGAGACCGTGCGATCACCGTGGGAGCCCAGCTGTATCTGACAGCCAGGCTCCCGCTGCACCAGCGGGGATGGCGACCGCGGCATCTTAGGTGTTTGTCATTGAAACTGAATGCGGGCAGCATCGGGAATGGGTGTTAGCTGTAACTGACAGCTAACACCCTGCTCCTTAACCCCCGATTGTGAGCCCAGCCTAAAATAAGTGGTGAAGTTCCAGAAATTCCGTTATATACAACATAGTATCACACAGAAGACTTACAAGGAATTTTAAAGCGCTTAAAGCAGCACTCTTCCAATTAAAATACTTATATGTGGTAGTTGTGGTTGCTGATCTCAGTCTAATTTGTATCTGCCTATCTACTGTGCATCCTTTCTTGTCAGCAATATTTCTGATTATATATATAAATACAGGAAGATTAGGTTCTTAGTTCGCATCTGTGAGCAACAAGGTAAACTCTTTAGATTGAACCCTACATTACAGACTCACCTCTTTCAGTGCCTAGACCTCCACATTTTAATCAAAATGTGCACAAATAACTTCATTATTATGTATTTATATATACTGTAGGCACAGCAGTAACGCTGTTGGCGCTAGCAGAGTGTTGTTGCAACTTTTTGTATTTGCTTTCTATTGCAGCGTGCACATGCACATATAGCTCTTATTCTTTGGCAGATGTATGGAGGGGATAGATTGTGGATACCCTTGTATGTCATTGCTAAATTGTTCCTTAATAGCAAAGGGTTTCCCTGTATCTCCTCACTGTCCATCAGGTCTTTGAGGCTGAGGCCTAACGTTGCAGAAAAGCAGCATTTTTTGTTGCAGATTTTGCTGCGTTTTTTTTAGCCAAAGTCAGGTTCCCATTTACATAGCATGTACTGCAGTTGATAAAGAGTTTAAGAGTTCTATAGTGGACTGGTTGTTGGTATACGGCTGATAGGGGAGTCTGTGGCCTAAGTTGCTTAGGTGATGGATGTGTTGATATCTACTGGTTCTGTGATCACATCTCAGTATGCAAAGACTGTCAATAGTCTGCAGATGTAGTCAAAAGTCAAAGCTTGACTTAGGTTTGGCTGTTGCAGCACCACCATGGACATGGACACTGATGGTTCTCACTGATACTGGTGCCCTTAAACTTACATTCAAATCTGCAGTAATTTGAGGCGCTGTAGTTTAGTGTTTTTTGGCTTCAGTCTGACAGAGTGTTTATCTGTTTCTCTAATCAAGCTTTGACTTTTGACAACAATCAGTCCCCTTTGGGACTCTTTCAGGTGTGAGTGATCACTTCCATAAAACAAGTAGACAGATTTTTAGAACTGGTGATGGCAGGTGTATCAGGAAGAGTTAAATTTGACTATGTAAAAATAGTCATGCCATTTTGTCCAAACCTTGTATAACACAAATCAAATTGATAGTCAACTGGACACCAATGTCCATCAATTAAACAGATACAGCAAACCATTGAGGTTTTTACTATAAACAGATGTGTGATCAAAATTTATTCTAAGCCATTTTGTAACCATTTCTTCCTTTAGTAATCTCCTAAAAAGTGAATATTTCTGTTCCTTTAATACAATAGAAATCAGATACTCATGGAGATCTACTTTAAGTGATCAGTGAATCCATTTAGAAATCCAATGTGGCCCCGCCATACTGGAAACAACATCGATATAGCGCCACCAGTGTGCCATGACTGCTATACTGGAATATATTTGGTAATATTAAGATATATATACTTTATAGTGTGTTTAAATAACATTCTCTCATTAAAAATACTGCATTAAAGTGAATCTACTTTTTCTTTTTGTATGTTACATGTTTCCTTACCACTGGAATTCCTCTAATCAGGGGTTTAACTAGATGCAACTGTAAGGGTATAACAGCATCAGAAAAGAGACATTACTTCACTCCCTTCCCAAAGCTGAGACATGTGTGTTTCTGAAATTCTAGTACAAGTCGGCAATTAAAATAGCACAGCTGTTTGTTTAGGGCTCGAGTCTCCCAGGAACATATCTCACGTTGCAGCATGTGTGAATGAAGCCTTTTTACTGGCTGCAGTCTCTACTAGTAAAACTAGCCTGACACTGCATCAGCATTTGGTCTCCAGCATAAAATCCCCCTCACATTACCTGTAGTGAATTTTAATTGGAGTTTATTTTGCCATCATTGTTTATCATTTTTCTTCTATGTTGCACTAAACTTGGACACATTTTTAGCAATTCTAATTATGTAACATTTAACATTCTTAATTTTTTGGTCTATCAAAGTCATGGCAAATGCAAGACATTTACCATACAAGGGATACACCTGTGTTTTGGAAACAGAGGAGGCACATATTTACGTATTATTGGTAAGTGATACATCTGTGCATTTCTTGCCAAGAAGAAGGGAAATACATTGAATAGAGAAGTCACGCACCACCCATTTAGCACCTGCACTAGGCAGGTTGTAAGGGAATTGCCAGTTGAGCAATTCTACAGTAGCTGCTGCAGAACCCTGGGGGGAGGGGCATAAAAAGACAGTGAGCCCTAAACTGAACCCCCCACTGTCCCTGGCTAACTTGCCTATTTGTCCTAGGCGACAGCAGCAACTGGTCGACAGGCCCTACCTAATATAGGAGACAACACAGAACGCAGACAGGACAAACAACGGATAAAGGGAGGTCAGCTAGCCAAGGGGTCGGTAACAGTCGAGCAATGCAGTACAAAATCACAATCCAAAAGAATAGTCAAAAGTCAAGGCCAGGAATAGGAATACAGGTAACAAAACAGCAAGGAGTAATAGCCAGAATGCAAGAAGCAATAACCAGCGACCATGTGAGGGCTGACAACCTGTTTATAGAAAGACAGGACCTGACCCAGACTGGATTGGTAGACAGGCTGTCAATCACACAGGCAAGGCTGAGATTAACTATTAGTAGAGAAGAGAGAAACAAAGATGCAAGAGACGGGTGTGGCTAAAATTCAATTACATAGTCTAGGACAGTGTTCAGACTGAGCAATAAGAATCTTAAACAAGGAGTCAAACTGAGCACGTCTCCTGCGCCGCCACGTGCGGGCAGAGGGTGGTGCAGAGACCCGAACAGGCAGAGACGTTACACAGGTACAATGGTAAATTTTGTATGAAATGTTCCTTTAAATGTTGCCTGAAAAGATGTGAAGGTTGTATCACTACGAATTTGTCATCAATACTAGATGAGGTTGAATAAAGATGCAGTCAACCTATAACCCTATAGTTTGATCCAGAGGAAGGCAAAAAAACCCCATAAAGCTAATGCCAATTGCCCCATGTTAGGAGAAAAAACTCCTTCCCGTCTCCGCATCTCTCCAGTATATCTAATCAGTGTAAAACCTAAAGTTGTGCACATTAGCGTATGTGTGGCCGTACTAGTGATTTGTATAGAGGCATAACTATGTACTTGTCATGAGTATCTATAACCCTTTTGATGCATCCCATAATTTTATTTACCTTGGCGGCACCTAGTCACTAAAGGTAAGCTTACTGTCCATCAAAATCCTTAATCTTTTTCAGCAGCAGTCTTACCCAGTAATTTACTATGAAGGACATAATCAGACATTTTATTTCTTCTACCAACATGCATAATCTTACACACCAGTCTCAAGTGATCTTAACACTCTTGGACAGCATGGATTTGGTCTTTCTCTATGAACAGTCACAATAGATGTGTAGTTGGTTGTCGTGCCCATCAGTCTTGCTCATCCACATCTGGTTTGTAACTTTCTAAGAGTCAGTGAAGGGGACTTTATAAACCTATCTATGCCAGTTTTCTGGTGTAGATGGGTGTAACTATAGTGTATCTTCGGCACATTGCCTTTTCTTGCCACTTTTTGAGAAAGGTGATAGATCGGTGTGGGCCAGCCTGATATATTTATTATAACGCACACCGGAATATTGGCATGAATTATACAAAAAATCTATACCAGCTCCTGACTGGCCTAGATCTCCATTCTGGTGTACAGACGTGCGCTTCATTTGTTAATTCTGACATGCCTCATACCACTTGGGGCACCCCAGTATGTGTTGGGTGCAGATTCTGTCACCTTCTCGGATTTTCAGGGTTGACCTCTTCAGGTGTTCCCCTGTTGCTGTACTTGTCACTGCTGTTAGGTGGTGCGCTTATTCCTGCCCTTCTTTTTCCAAGGGTGTCAATTGATGAGCGCTACTCTTCCCTTACTATCAAGCTACTACCACAAGATGCAAATGGGCCTTACATGTGCAGTCCTACACAACATAAATTATTGCCTGTCTCATGGACTGCCTACAATAGAGTATATTGTTCATATACATATTGCGTGCTTCTCCTGTATAACATACATAACAGTTCACGGTACATCAATTATAGTAGTATACATATGCAGGGAAGTCAAAAATTATACTTAAGATGGAGGGTTACACAGACATTCTACATCAACCCTCTTACTGATATTCTGAATTTGCCCATTTCAGATATTTTTTGTGATTTTTGACACACTGATTTTTCCTTGGAAACTCAGCTAGTCACTGTATGAAGCATTCTCTATTTCTATATAATCATTCTCACTGTAAGATAATAGGCATCAAATGGTTTGGAAGTGGTTTTATAACCCTTTACAGAGCGATGAGCAGAAAAATTGCTTCTCTGGAGTCACTGAAGATGTTGTTTCTGCTCATGGTGTTAACACCTGAATGCTCCAAGCTATCTGCTGTCAGACCGAAGGGGCAAAGCTTCACGATGATCAGAGATCCATGAGAACTCGATCAACAGTAACTATTACTTGTTATTTATACAATAAAAAAAATCATAGCCTGTACAGCAAATTTACTATATATATATATACAATACGCTCATGGAGAACTTTAGAATGTGATATTAAATATGCAGCGACATACACAAGGGGACCATTGTTTGAGCCGATCTGCCTCCATTGTTTAGATTATACCGAGTCAGCACCTGGGAACAGCTGATCACAATGGCTAAACTGATATGACTTTGTTAGTTGTCCCTAGAAAAAAAAATCAAAAAGAGAAGCAGAAAGAGCGTGAAAGAGAAAAAGAGAGAAAGTGGAAATTGTTTTTAGGTTCTAATTTAGCTAGGAAGAAAACAAATATATTTTGCTTTTCATATCGTTAGATATAATGAGAAAAATATTTGGAAAGCATCTACTAAAAATTGTTTGTGGTTATTTCTAAAAAAAATAAAGCTCAAAATGGCATAATCCAATGCCAAAAAACTGGGTCTAGGCCGGGGCCCCACATGGCGTTTTACAGTCCCTGCATAGTGGATGCAAAAAATGCTTCTTTCCCTACTTATCTTTTCCTCCTCTCCCTCCCTGCTAAACTGACATTCACTCTGAAATACACACGTGGACAAAATTGTCAGGGAGGGCGTTTCTCACAGCGCGCTGTCGGCTTTCTAGCGGTATGTAAAACCGCATACACATGAGGACGTGAAAGGTCCTCTTTAAGGGAACCATCATTTCTGTCCAGGCCTGTTTCATGAGTTTTCTTTTTTTTAAAATTCTGTTGAAGCCTGGTTGAAAAGCAATGTCTGACTTTCATTTGTTCATTTTAATAGAATTTTTATATATTATTACTTTTGTCAGATTCAAGTTATTTCTCTGACCATTGTGGGTTTTTCTTTCATTAAACGAGGGGAACCAACAATTTTGTCCACGTGTTTATGTGTTTTATGCTAGAGCTACAGAGACTGGACTCAAGTGGTATCAGATTACATAGAAGTCTATGGGGAGAAGAGGGTATTGAGCAAGAGTTGAGTGAGAGAGAAAAATGCAGGCACAAACAATGGCTGCTGGAGCTAAATAAGGTTTTTCTATTTTACCCCAAGTGCTTTATTCAATACTGGTCAGTATGTCTTTATCAGATCCTCTATGATCCTGTTACTGCTTCTGACTGAGAGACAGACAGGTAGACTGTCCTCTACTTTCTTTGTGCAGTTTTAGAGGACATCATAGCAGCTAGTCTCCATCAACCAGCTCACAGATATTTAGAGAGAGCCTTCAGAATATAGGTCATATGATGACCAGAATAGTATTACTTTTAGTTTGTTTAAAGGTTAGGTACATGTGAAGCTGTGTTTGCTTCCTGGAGGTTGTCCTCATGTAAACTGTGTCCTCTCTTTACAGCAGAAGAGGGATGCTTTACAGTCAACAGAATCTAGACTTTAAAGAGGACCTTTCATATCCTCATGTATATGCGGTTTTACATACCGCTAGAAAGCCGACAGCGCGCTGAATTCAGTGCACTGCCGGCTTTCCCGGTATGTGCCCCGGGGATGGAGATATCGGGGGTCTAAATTTCACCGTTCACTGTCAGAAGGGCGTTCCTGACAGTCTAGCTGCGCTGTGAGGAACGCCCTCCCTGACTGTGCTCGTCCATAGCCCTGTACTGGGGGGCGTTCCTCACAGCTCAGCGTCATCATTGGGCGGTAAGGAACGCTCCCTTTCTCTGAGCCAAGTACTATCAGAGGGGGCGTTCCTTACCACCCAGTGATGACGCTGAGCTGTGAGGAACGCCCCTCAGTATAGTGCTATGGACGAGTACAGTCAGGGAGGGCGTTCCTCACAGCTCAGCTAGACTGTCAGGAACGCCCTTCTGACAGTGAATGGTGAAATTTAGACCCACGATATTTCAGCCCCGGGGCATATAATGAATTCAGCGCGCTGTCGGCTTTCTAGCGGTATGTAAAACCACATATACATGAGGACGTGAAAGGTCCTCTTTAAAATGGCACATGACACATCATCAGCCCTCCATAGATAATCTTGTCCCCATCACTCTGCTCTATGTTTCAGTGGCTGTCTGCACATTTGTAAAATCCATCATTTATTTCTGGATCAGTAGACTAGGCAAAATTAAAGAAAAATAATGATATAAAAGAAAATGAAAATCTGTTTTCCCCCTAAAAAATTAAAAATATCTGTCACTTTCCCCTGACAGTGTCCCTACAGTGCCAGCATCTCATCTATCTGTAGAAGATTCCTGTGATCACACAATTACACATTCATGGAGATGTGCAAGAAAAATTTGCTGTAATTTACTGAAGCGAGTCAGAGATTGACTGAATGTCTAATAACTAACCAAAAGTAAAAGCATGGTAAAATGTCATTTAGAAAACGAGAAAGCCAACAAAAAGCTGTTGTTTCATTAAAAGGTAAGCCTCTTCTCTGTCTGAATTGGCTGATAACAGTGAACAATAGATTGTATACAACTGCAAAGCAAACAGAGATAACATACATGTTATAGCAACTCACGGGTGTAATAGCTACTTTAGATAAGACATCAGGCTTTGGGTACTGAGTATTATCCTTCTCTCGCTGGGTTAGTGCCAGGAACAAATCCTGGCAGGACTCATGTTGATATATGTCACTGTGCCTTTCACTTCATTGGCAATATCGGAGAAAGAAATAGTCTAAGGTTGGCCATACACATGAGCGCTTGTTCAGCCAACTACTATCTCTCCTGATATCCCTCATACACATGCACACTTGGATATGTGTTGTCAGTAAAAAGACGGAAAAAAATTCACAGTCAAATTCTGGGAACAAAAGAATTGGGCAGCTGAAATACAATAGCCTGATTCTTATTCCCACCATATCTGGGGGAGTCAGTGTGCCCCCATACACATCAGATGGTTAGGTGGTACCACTGACATTGGCCGATTCAGCTGATATTTACATAATGCATATGTCCAAATTAAGACCTGTAATAAATGTGAGCACAGTTTTTGTCCATGGAGCTTGTGTATGTTTGCTTGTTTCATTCTAAAGCCAGGAGCCATGAAAAATGAAGCAGAGATGAGTATTACTTTTTGAGTTTTTCAGTCCCCATTCACTTGACTATACAGGGAAGGGGGGGGGTCATAATAACCATAGTCTACTGTAAATCTAAGTTAAAAGGGCTTTTTCAGGATTACAAAACCATGGCTGCTTTTTACCAAGACTAGTACCATACCTGTCCACAGGTTGTGAGCAGTTCAGACCAATTCACGACAATGGAACTAAACTATAACCAAACACAACCTATGGACTGGTGTCATTCTGTTTTTGACGTCTAAAAGGTTGTTTTTTTTTTCATGGCTGCTTAGGACTGCCAATGAGCAAATATTACTCACGATGAATTTTGGTCCCATTACATAAGCAAATACAAAACACATTTAGAGAATAGCAAGATGAGAATTGTGAAGCCAATGAGATATGGGCAGATGGAGAATATATCTCATTTTGGCGACTTATCACTAAAAGATATAGTATACTAACATATATCAGAGATGAAGTCATTGCAGATTTATGTAACTCATTTGTATGCAGTTTGTAGTTGTCAGATCCAGTCAAAAATGTGTACAGTATCCAAACATATTTCTACAGGCTTATGAGTTATGGGGGAAATTTATTAAGAGCTGCACTCAAGAATTCATCATAAAAATTGCAAAATAGATATATTCAACTTTTCGGCTTTTGCACAAAATTTTACATTTTTACACCACAGACGAATTAATTCAGGCAGAAAAAAATTTCCTCGAGGAATTTGAAGCACACAATTTTAGCTGATTTTGATACATTTTCTGAAAAACTGCTCCAAAATGTGCTTCAAAAATGCTCCAAAACCTGCCTCTCATTCACTTCAATCAGTCAGTTACAGGAAAGAGTTACTCCTGAAGAAGGAGCAGGATGTTTCTTTTTTTCTTTTCACTTAAAAAAACAGCTAGCTGAAAAAAAAATCTGCAGTCTTTGTTATGTATGCCACATTTGTACAATTGGAGGAAAACAATTGTGAAGATTTATGCAAATTAAAAAGTTGGTGCAGTGAGGGTGGGCCTTCATCTTCCTGGAGCACTGTTCTTGCTGCTCAAGTAAGATGGGTGGCGTCATAGCAGTGGGAGAATCAACTCTTACTGCATAAGGTGATGCTGGCAGGAGATGGTAGGGGTCTGAGGGGCTGGAATAGTGATTCATGGAGCTGAAGGCCAGTCCCAGTGCACCAACTGCCTCAATTGCATAAGCCTTTGTTTATCACTTTTATGTGCTCTGTTACATGTTGGTGACAGTTGAACATGCTTGGGGGATGTGGTAGATTCCCTTTAAAACTTCCCCTCATGATAAAACTCCCCCTATGAGTTTTTCTTTGGATAATTGTGTGATGAACTATGTATATAGCATACTATGGTATGGGTTATGTATCTATATATGAATTTTCTTCTACAGTAGTTAGGTTTTCATACATTGGTGTAGTTCAAAGATCGGTCCTTTGTGTAATTGTCTATGCTAAGTCTGAGGGCTTCCTGTGTATAGTAATTGTAATTCACAATTCAGAGCTCAAACTACAGATGGGGAACTGAGTCCTAGGTGTTAATTCAGTTGTGGTAAGCCTTTGTGGGTGGCGTGTAACCAGATGTCCTGACTACCTTTTTTGGTCAGGAAACATCCAAAAAAAGGGAAGATGATATCAAAAGCATGGATGTCATAATTCATGTTTTATAACCATCCATGCACCAAAAGATGGCCCAGGAACCCTAACCAGTTAGTGACATCAAAAATCTGGACATTAAGTATTAATAAGCGCCCCAAAATTATTAATCTGGGGAATGGAGTTTAAGTTAATCGTCATGTTTGGTATGCCTGGGCAGGTGAAAACGGTTGCCATCTGTTTTTGGGAAACTCTCGGTGTCGCTGCCTGGAGCGATGAACCTTTTCAGCAACTACGGACAGCTGTCTGGGTTGGTTATCAACTGGCTGAAAGTCCTCCCTCCTTTTCATAAGGAGGTCTTGAGTTGCTTAATATTGAACCTCTGATGCATAAACTCCATCTTAAAACAATAGTGTTTTGTAAGCTTCCCCTTAGTGTTATTGAATATGTGAATCTAGTCAAGATGATGTTTATGCTACGGATTCTTTACATTTTACATAACTCCCCAGTATGGCTTCCACTTTGTATATTCCATAAATTTAATGGTGTCTTTAGAGATCTTATCTGGAGGCAGGGTATTATATGGATTAGCTTGGAAACCCTGCAGTAGCCCAAGGAGGATGGTGGCTTAGGTGTACCCAATCCTTGGCTATTTGTCCTCTCAATTGCAGCAT
This sequence comes from Leptodactylus fallax, assembly GCA_947044405.1. Classification (NCBI taxonomy): domain Eukaryota; kingdom Metazoa; phylum Chordata; class Amphibia; order Anura; family Leptodactylidae; genus Leptodactylus; species Leptodactylus fallax. Next base: position 666,606 of record CAMRHE010000040.1, read on the forward strand.
CTTAGAGGGAGGGGTGAGTTGTCACTTGATACAGCGGTGGGGGAAAAAACATGATATATTTTATGGTCTAGACTTCTATTGGAATCCTTGGAGGCAGTGAGCTGGGGACCAGTTATCCCAACTTTCAACTCATTCACAAGGTGCGGGTGAAAACAAAGAATATGATGACTATGCAGGGCTATATCACTATTTGGATGAACTTGCTAAGCTTTCTGGCTTTGAGATGTGGCAGAATTCTGGCCACATACTTTGCCTCAGCTGTTTAAGGATGGTCGGTTCAAATTCTTTGTGCAACTAAAGCAAGAACTAGACATAACCACTCATAGATTTTATTGCTATCTACAGCTGAGACACACCTAGAGGCGCAACAACGTTCGGCCCCAATTGTGAAGGCGGAAAGAATGGCCTTCTTAGATTTAGTGGCTAAGCAGGGATGGACTGGAGGAATGGTATCCATGCATTATGTATGTCTTATGGAGGCCATCTTGAAGTTATTGCCATTGCTGGCTCGATGGGTTAGAGATGTGGGCCCCCTGGGGGAGGATGTATGGGAAGATATCCTGGAAGATGTTCCAAAGATGTCAGTTAGTGAGAAGTATAGGTTATCCCAGGTGTATCGCCTACATAGGGTTTATAAAACACCACATTTACTCCATAAAATGGGTTATAGGGCAGGCTCCAAATGCTATAGATGTATGGAGGAGGGAGTGGATCTTATTAATTTCATGTGGAGTTAACCGAGACTGCAGAACTTTTGGTGGGCAATAACATGCTTCATTGCAAATGTCTATCACTGTGATATTGCTATGGACCTGATAAAATGTGTGCTGGGTTATGTGACCACACTTTCTGTACCGGAGACTCAGCCTCTGGCGATTCAGCGACTTTTATACCCGGCCTGTAAACTAGTAGCCTTCAACTGGAAATATTCAGATCCTCCCAGATTAACTGAATTCAAATGGTGAGTAAAAATGATGTTGAGACTGCAGAAGTATCTGATAAAAAAAAAGAGAGGCCCTTAACAAATTTGGAGATGTCTGGGCCCTGTGGCACCATTCTTGGGCGATGGATCAGCATAGATGTTGGCTCTCCTGACTATGAACATGTGACTATAATCTGCTGCGATATCTGTGGAATGCTGCCACCTTTGGTGTTTTGCCCTTTCTTGTCTATGCTGAGGGAGATGAGGAGGAAGGGACAGCTTCTCTGCGACTCCGATATGGATCTATCTATATAGATGTCTGGTTTCCTGGAAGTGGAGGTACCATAGGCCTCTGGAGATCACCTCTGGACTTACTATCTCTGGAACCATCTTCTCCAATGGATGAACTGGGCGGAACATAGGTGGGAGGGTTACATATTGTCTTGTAAGTTTTTCTTTTACTTTTGAAAAGCTCAATAAAAATGATTTGATATAAAAAAAAAAAAAATTGTCATCGCTTGCTGGGCATATCGTACCTATATGTGGAACCCACCAAGAATTATATTTCCAAAATATATCATATCTCTCTAGAGTAGGTACATGCCAATAGCCGCTGAGTCACAGGTGGTAGGTTCCAGGAGGGGGTTAGAGGTCACAGGTGGGGTTAGAGGTCCTTCAAAAAGGGTAGATGTGCATGAGCTCAGTGTCAGATATCTGGAGACGTAGCCAAGCCTGTAGATCTGTTCAATAATTCTTGCTGAGCTCCCAGCCAGGCTTAAAAAATGTCTGTTCCCTTTATATTTTATATTGTTTGCAGGTATATGTCTTTTTATTAGATCTTTTTTTGTTAAGCACTGTACTTATTTGTGTACAGGTGCATCTCAATAAATTAGAATATCTTTGAAACGTTCATTCATTTCAGTAATTCAGTAATACAATTCATAATCAGCGTCTTCCATGATTGTGTGTCCTACTGAACCAGACTGAGGGACCATTTACAGGCTTAGGAAACCTTGGCAGGTAACACTGAATTTACAATACTGAACTTTTTCACAATATTCTAATTTTCTTAGATTTGGGTTTTCATTACCTGTAATCCATAATCAATATTTACAGAAATAAAACACTTGAAATAGAACAGTCTGTGTGTAAAGAATCTAGAAAATATAGGAGGTCACTTTTTAATATAATTACTCAAATAAATAAACATTTCAAAGATATTCTAATTTATTGAGATGCACCTGTATATTAAACCTAAAATTTAATAAGGTTGTACTTGGCTTCAAACCTCCCCACAATTCCAAAGAGAGTAAATATTGCTTAGGCTGGTGAGCTTTTTGTTTGTCATTGTGTGCCAGAGGGTGCAGTTGTGAGTGGTTTGGGTATATCGGTATCTCGCCTACTAAGTGGCAAATGGTGGCAGCCATTGCTATGGACGTGTGTGGATGTGGGGTCGCTACACTTCTTTGTAGTCTAATGTGATAGGTTAGTGTGGAAGTAGGTAGCATCCAGGGTCACATGTGCTTGTGTGGTGAATAGGGTGCACTTTAGACTGCAACAGGAGTTTTGCTGCCAGTCAAATCTTTTGAGTGGGACTCTTCCAGATGAAAGAAAAACATGAAGAAAGCCAAAGTTCATATGCTGCTTCAGAGCATATATCATAGAAGGAGCTTCCAGCTCAAGATCTCACAATAAGCCAGAAGGGAGAGCTTCCCTGTTTTATCCTTCTCTCCTGGCCATAAGCCTACATTCACACAGTAGTGAAAATCGTCTGTGTGACAGCCATGTTTTTTAACAGCCATCACACAGCTGCATTAAATCCACTTTATGAATGGGGGCTATTCACATGAACAATGTTTTGACTATCCGTTTTAATGGACCATCAAAAAATAGATCATGTTCTATTTTTATACGTTTTCAATCAAATGTATGGGGGATCTGTGAAATCGGCCGCTCCTCAGGTGCAAAAACAGCCACGAAAAAATGTACTGGTAATACTGGTAGCATCATTAAAAGTAAAGTATCATCAGAAAATAATATAGTATTTAAATCAGATTTTTATTATATACATATGTTGAAATATTGCATTATTCACAATGGCCACTGGAGATGCCATTTTCTTCTTTCTGCCACTCACTGTGCTGTGTAGACTGGCACGTAGGTGGGATTCTTTAAGAATAGAACAATTATACTGCTGGAGGCCTAGATAAGGCAGGATAGCCACACTATATACTAAGATAAGGCTGTATATAACTAGCTTGGTCTCTTGGGAGGAGGCTGTAGTCCAGACTAATAATCTGTGACATGTCTGACAGTTAACTCCTATTCATTACAGTTGCTATATAGCATGCACCCCTCCTGCACTGTCTGTACAGGCACCACAGAAATGGTAAGATTGTAAGGCCTGATTCACAGCTCCACATTTGAGGACATGTGAGGTTTGTGCTATTCACGGACAGCACCTCGTCCTGCTCATTTGCAGGTGGTGTGCTGCCTGTGGTTGATTTGCTTTTTATGTCTGTGAAAAGCAGATCAATTTAATTTTCTATGCTTTGTATGTCTCTGGGTCCGTGAAAAATGTATGACACACAGATGTTTTTTTCATGGACCTGTAGACTTTCATTGGAGTGATGCACCCGTAATGTATCAGTATCAGTATAACAGAAAAGGACGTGCTTCCATTGTTTTTTTGCAGTCCTATAGTCTGCAAAAAAACACAGACATCTGAAAAAGGATGTCACATGTACATGATATGCGGATGTGCAAATAAGGTCTAAAAATAATATATAAATATATAATTAAATAAATATAGCTGAATTTTATTGTTATTTTTTTTAAAGTAAAGAATTCTGGGTCAAGTGTCAATAAAGCCAACACAAATTGCCCAAAAATTATGGAAATTGAGCATGACCCTCAAATATCTGATCGCTTTTTCTGTTCACATCCAGAGTGTAACAGATAAGGACACTTATTACTGGGGTGCTGTCAACCTTTTGATATTTATGAGAGGCTAAGGCAAGAAATGTCACTCAAAGGTTGTGACCATAAATTTTTATTGTGGATTAAAAAGGCAATAGATAAATGAGGTTTAGTTGGAAGCTATAGTCAGTTCACCTTATAGGAGGATAGATGTCTATGGGGGCCACTTGACTAAAAAGTCAGACAGAACAAGCTGGATTTCAACAGATCCGATACTTTGTTTTCCTTGGATATAAATTATGTCAGAAGTGTTTGATAAAGACTTCTCATCCTTTTCCCTATTGAAGTATATATGCATGCATTTTATATTAGAAAAAACATGACTGCTTTCTTTAGAAAACAGCACCATACCTGTCCATGGCCTGTGTCTGGTACTGGAGCTCAACTATTTTGAAGTGGACTGCAGTACCACACACAACCTGTGGACAGAAGTGGTGCTGTATCTAAAAGAAAGCAGAAACATTGTTTTTTTGCTAATCTTGCATAATGCATTTAATACCAAGATGTGCTCCAAATGTTAGCCCATCTGACTATCTTAGAGCATCAGCATATCTTCTTACGACAGAACATGTAATATGGAGGTAACTTGTGCTGATTTTTTTTTTCCCATTTAGAATGTTTTACCTCAAGGAATAAATGGAAATCGGCAGAATGTGTGAACTAATGGAGGTGTAAGCTAGGTGACTGGATCTGTGCGCTGTGGTCCAAGAATAACAAATCTTCTGGGTATAGTGGTTGTGATGTACATGTCCTTTTATTTCAGAGTTGATAATTAATTGGGGATTTAAGTGTCATAATTAATTGGATGTGCTAGTTCTTTTTTCTTTTAATGAATTAGGGGGGATCTTATATGCATGTTTAATTAGCTTGGGTGTAACGATGACTTTACCAACTAACATATGGGGTTCTGTGGTCTAAGAATGCTGATCATGTTCTAGAGGTCTCCCATTTTCCACTGACCTCCCTTCTATTATCTTTAGTACAGCACAAAATGGTTTACATATTTGCTAATTATTTCACAAAACAAAAAAAAAAAATATCCAGATGTGATACAGACTGTAGACTATCGCTTTAGACTATCGCCTTCACCCATGTAACCACTTTTATTGTACCAAAGCATCTAAATGAAAAATAACACAAAGTTGCAAATAGCCTTGATTAAAAATCTCCTAGTGCTTTGTGTGCTCAGCTCCTATGCACACCTATGTGTCCTCACTGATACAGTCTACACACAAACCCTGTAGTCTGATCCTACAGTCATTCACCTCCCACCTGTCTTCTATTTTTTCCATACCTTACAAAAATTATGTTAGTATGAAGTAGGGAAGCAGGGGCGAAAAGCGCGTTGGGCCTGGAGGTAGACATCAGGGTATATCATATGGACTAAGTATCTTACTTTGGCATATATATATATATATATATATATATATATATATATATATATATACTATGTTTGCTCTATACTACACACTTTCAATTTATAGAAGTTACTTTTACAATACTATTAAGATTGTCACATTTTTGGCTTTTGCCTTCGATAAAATTGATACACGTGCACATATATACGATTACAGCACTTGCATTTTATACTCTAAATATGTTTGTATGATCATGCACCAAATTTCTTAATCATGTGACATATATGTATTTATAGTTATGTAACATATATGTACCTTCCAAAAATGATGTTAGTATGAAGTAGGGAATAGATGGAAGGAAATATGGCTGCACCATCATTCTACTCCACTTGTTTGCTGTCTGCTACTATGGGAACACATAGGTCTGCATCAGAGCTGTAGAAAATTGTACAAAATGTTAGAAAATTATCTATGCTATTTGCTAATTAGGTTTATTTAATAAGTTATTAGCATTGAAGCAATAAAATAATTAAAGCGAGTTTCCCTTGAACAAAATCATATTTAGATTTGTAGATAATTAAAATTTAAACATTTTTACAAGTATAAGTAATTAAAAATGTTACAGAGTTTTTCAGATTTTTTTCTAACCATCTAAGGCTAGGTTCACATCTGTGGACCATTAAAACAGTGGTTACCTGCGGACCCATTGATTATAATTTCCTCCATGCAAGACTTTTCTCTCTGTCGATTGATGGGTTATCAGGCAGGGACACTACATGTATATAGAAAAACCCAGCCACAATAAGGAAATCATGGCTGGGTTTCTCACAGTATCATGGTCATATCCATTGGAAACCTATTAAGACATAAAACTGTCATCACTAAGATGGTTACAGAAAATCTTTAAAACGCTACAAAATTTTTAATTTTATATTTGCAAAAATATTTAACCTTTAATTGTCTAAAAATGTAATGGTTATATTTGTGGGAAAACCTCTTTCATTAAAATGGTGTAAGTATTTTTTAAGTTTTTGAAGGGACATCTTGATGTAAAAAAACGTTATATACCATCTTGTATAAAAAAAGAAAATACTGGTAGAAAGATTATTGGTCTGGCATTTATAAGTCTGCTTTTTCCTGATTAATTCTTGAACTTTAGGTTTCTTGAGCCAAACATACTTCAATCTTATTTCTCACAATTGTCAGTCTTTGAAATGCAAGCTTCTGCTTCATGTAGGAAATACACTTCATCTTGACTTCCTTTCTGCAGCTGTCATTCTCTCTGGCACTTTTTATTCTGACTTCTCTTCTTTAACAGCTTTCGTTGTCTGTAAGTTAGACCTTTAACCATTGTACCTAAACCTCTCACTGTATTTCTGTATTATCTCTTTTTGGTGACCATTGGCATTGGAGGCCATGTATAAGTGCACTTAAGTGAAGGGCCAGTTGACTTCACAGTTTTGAAAACAATGGTTCCGAAGAGAGAAAGTGCCACATTTCTAATTCCCTCATTAATTAAAGGACTTCTCTAAGAACAGTTATTTATCAGAGAACGGTTCATTCACTTCATTTATTCTAGAGAGTGCAGGAACACTGGAACCCTTTTACTGTATTTGGAAATTGTTGTTTTCAGGCATACCTGTCATTACAAAAAAAAACATTTTAAACATTGGTTTACCAATTCTAAAACGTAATTTTTGTCAAACTTTACCTAATCTATTGGCTGCCTTACCAGGTATAACATATATACTGTGTGTGTGTGTGTGTATATATATATATATATATATATATATATATATATATATATCAGTACATGAAATTAGGTTTTTGGTTAACTTGGTTTTGATGAAATTTTATAAGCCCATTTGACAGTGACAAGGTGACCTCTTCAGATGGAACCATACGCTACAATGGCTCACCACTCTCTGGGCCTTGTCCTCTGATGAATTCAGGGCAAGTGTATTTCCGCCATATTATGTTTACCATACACTATCAATAGTCTCCTCTCTCTGGATCTGGGCCTCCAAATGAAGTAAGCAGGAGTGTAGGTCACCCATATTATACTCTAACTAAAGTCAGCCTTAGGCAGATGCGTGGCGTGCGCAACCAAAATGGAGTCAGCCAAACCCCCAGTGCAAGAAACTAGTAAAAATGGTCAGCGATGCCAAAAACTATTAAATATATGCGCACATTGCCGTGGCTGCAATAGAAATGCAAACACAAAAAATAGCCACAGCACTCTGTTAGCGACAAGAGCATTACTGCTATACCTATTGTATATATAAATACATGAAAATGAGGTTCTTGGGGCGCACTTAGATCAAATTGTGTAAGTCCATCTGACGTCTTGAGGTGGGATTCAATGAATTCAGGGCAAGTGTATTTTGGCCATATTATGCTTACTATACACTACAAATAGTTTCCTCTTTCATTGTAGTGTAGGATCCTATCTAAAGTGGTTGCCTTGTTGCTTTCAGATGGGCTTCTTATACAATTTGATCAAAATATTCACCTATTTTCATGTATTTCTATATGCAGTAGGTATAGAAGTAATGCTCTTGGCGCTAACAGAGTGCTGTTGCATTTTTTGAGTTCGCATTTCTACTGTAGCCATGGCATTGTGCACCTGCACATATAGAACTTATTATTTGGCTACTATTTTTGTTGTATTATCCATATCTTGCAAAGTCTTGATAATCTAGGCACTAAAGTGTCTTAAACATATAATAAAGGTAATGCACAGCATGTACAATTAAAGAAGCATTCAATATATAATTCAAATAGCATTACCCTATTTATTTTTATCTGAAAATTCATGAAGTATTTCTGTTCATTGAGTCATGCGATCTCATGGTAAACCAGAGGAATTATCTGCCTTTCTATTCTTTCCAGGGGTCACTCTCTCAGGTACCAGAACTTCTGTACATTAAAACTGCATGAACTAGTCCAGGCAGGCTTTCCACAAGGGGGCGCAATCTCCTATCCCAGTTACTGCAGATGATCAGACAGGCTCCTGTTACAGTTATAATGAAAAAGATGGCAGCTCAGCCTCTCTGACTGTATACTTATGGTTTCTTAGCTTAGTTAGTTGATATCAAAGAGAAGTATAATTACACTGTCCTCCCAAAAGACAAAGATGGTACTGTCTGACTCTGCCTGTGTCATGATATGCTGAGACATTATGAGATCTTTAGCAGTGGACAAAGAAAGAGAAAGCAGGGGGGGATCTAAAATCAGCATGATGTCTGATCAGAAGCAGAGAGGAGGCTCAACTGCAGGGAAATACGGCATACAAGCTACTCAGTGAATAAATAGTTCACTATTACTTCAATGGGAGTTTCACATTTTTTTTCAACTTTCTCTTTGGCTTGTTTTTTTGCAGGACTAGTTGTATTTTTTAATGACTTTTTGATCACTTTTTTTATTTTTTCTTGTTTTGGAAGGCAAGATGACAAAAAACTGTAAATATGTCATTGCATTTTTATGGTGTTCACTGTGCGTAATATATAACTTGTTATTTTATTTGAATACTTGAGTCATTTACAGATATAGTGATACCACTTTGTTTTATTATTTTGATTATTTTATATGTTAGATGGAACTTTTATTTTTTTATATTTATATTTTAAAAATTAGGGGACTTGAAAATATAACTGCTTGCACAATACACATAATAATAATAATAATACATTTTATTTATATAGCACCAACATATTCTGCAGCACTTTACAAATTGTACAGAGAAATAGTCAGTTTACACAAGAGCTTACAATCTATCAGGTAGAGGGGGTGACACTTTAGACTTCAACACTTTACTCTTTAGAAGGGTAGACCTCGGGGCCTTAACCTTGTGCCATATTTCTCCTACACACATATAAAGGAAATGAGGCCATGGGGTTAGAGAATATGACATGAGACCATATTGAAGTCCATATTGTGAGACCATATTGAAGACTAGTATTTGCTTCTGAAGCCCCTACAATGGAAAGACAGTCCAAGTAAGTGGTCAAGTAATAAATCACATGACCATCACCATCTTGTATATAATGGATGGATGTGGAGGATCCCAATCTTTACTTTTTACATTGATGATACCATAGTAGTCAGGAGGTCTCAGTGTCTGAACTGGGGTAAAATATAAAGTCACTTATAGTTTTAGGTCTTCAAAATTACAGTCTTTGACCTGTTTTTTTTCATGTAAAATGGCCAACCTCTTTAACCCTTGAACAAATGCAATTTGCATTGATATATTCATACAAACTGTGCTGTGTTTGGCAGAAGGCAGTCACCGAGTGACAATTATTGGGTAGAATAGCACACACCTGGTGGTAGCACTTAAGAATTGAACTCTTTCCAATTCTGAGGGACACTATTAGTATTTAACAAAGGTCCTATGCGAAGTCCATCTGGTTGCTTTTAAAATGGATACTAAGGGAACTTTTATTGCACCTGCTTTGGAAAAGTCTGCTCCACTTATAGAGAGTGGCTTGAAAATGTTTACATCTATACCTGTGTCCCTTTTGGAAAAAGAATCCAATTGCTCAGTGTTAAATGGAGCATGATACAGGATATACAAATGTGTTAGTTTACCTCTATGAGAAAGGTCTTGGTAGTGCAGTGAAGACTATGCACACAAATGTTATATACAGAAGTGTAAACTCTGTCTGCAGCAGCTGTTCATGAAATAAGCATGCCATCTTCACCACAATGACACTAAGGGGCTTTTACAAGGGCTGACAATCATCTGAATTCAATTTTTTAGGAACATTTATTCCCAATCATTGCCCAGTGTAACCACAACCTGCGATCAACACTGGTCATATCTTTTATCCAACATGATTTTTAGCAGCACATCCCCGGATGTAAACAGGGAATATACTGACAAATTACTGGAAATGCATTGCCAAACAAACAAAGCTAATTTTGGCTTCTTTTACTGCCCCTATCTCAAACTAAAATGTATCAAAACGAAGAAGAAACAGAAGAAAAAAAAAGAAAGGACACAAAAAGAGCATAAAAGGGAACATGTATATAAAGAAGATAGGGAACATAGTTGCCCACTAACAAGAGATTTCCTAGACATCTCGAGTGAAATAATTCGTTTGTGGAAAGTTATGTCCCCAAGCACGATTCACATTGAAGAAAAGTATTCGCTTGAGCTTTAACCTCAGAAATTCGGGGACTGAGGCCTGATTTCTAGTAACGAATAATCATGCTTCTTGTTGCACCAAAAATACATCCTACCACCCATCTAGTCAGCTTAATGATAGTTTTCATTTTTAGATTTAGCAAGGCAAGTTCTGAGATGGGAGGCACAACACATCATCACATTCTTGAAACCAACCTAAATACATCCTCCAAAAACTCTCAAATCCTTTCACACTTCCATAATATGGAATAAGGTCCCCGTAATCTCCGTTCCCCCAACACTGGAGAGATTGCAGGGTTAAGTTCCTGCAATGGATTTGGTTGGAGACACAAATGTATTTTTTACACCTAACTATATGGTCAAGGCAGCACGTCCATTTCAAAGCTTGCTCCTATTGGTACATAGCATTAATAAATGTCTTCCTCCCATCACCTAATATATTGACATTTTCCTTTGGAGCTTCTTTGTAATAGTTCCGTGTAAACTATGGAAAGTTCTCCTTTATTATAAGTCATGACCTTAAATCCAAAGCAAGTATCTCAATGCAGATCAGTGGACACTTAATCACCAGATTCCTAAAGTAAGATAACTTAGGCTAGGTTCACATCTGCGTCTGTTATCCGTCCGCTTGCAAACCGTTTTAAGAGAAAAACGGTTTGGTACAAAAAGGATTCCAAACGGTTACACAGCGGATACCCAAATCAGTTTTTTTTAGACAGATTAGTCAATGGGTGACTGTTTGTGTCAGTTTGTAACCGTTTGTGTCCATTTTTTACCAATCCGTTTTTTTTTTTCTTCCCCCTTCTTCATTCTGAGCATGTGCAGAGGGAAAAACGGATTGCTATCAGTTTGCAATCTGTTTTCCATACTCCTCAATGTTAAAAAAAACGAATTGGTTGCTGTCCATCTGGAATCCTTATTTTTAGTAAGGAGACAAAGGATGGGTTCACACTTGCGCCGGAGTCTGTCCGCCGCGAATCCGACTGAAAATCTTGGAAAACTGTATAGGGACTGGATAGGAAAAGGTTTGTGACGCATTGCTTAAAAAAAACTTTCATTTGAATGGGTTTTTAAAGCAATGCGCGGGTGTGTGCTTACACCCTCTGCGCCGCGAAGCCGTTTTTTTCCGCACACCCACGCATTGCTTTAAAAACCCATTCAAATGAAAGTTTTTTTTAAGCAATGCGTCACAAACCTTTCCCTATCCAGTTTTCCAAAATTTTCAGTCGGATTCGCGGTGGACGGACTCCGGCGCAAGTGTGAACCCACCCGAAGTCCTGCAAGTTCTACTTTTCTCTCCCAACAAAAAAAACGGAAACCAGACGGAAATGGCACAAACTGATACATGTAGATTACTTTTAAAACTTTTGTAATCAATGGGTTTTAATCTGGACCGTTCAAAATCAGTTTTTGAAGATTTCAAATACTGATTTTGAGTGGATTGACGAACACAGATGTGAACTCAGCCTTACAGGGGTTTTCCAAAACTTTTTTTTCTTTTTTACAAAAATAATGTACTGAAATTAATTTCTAATTGAGACCACATAAAAAATTCCTACCCTTTTGCAGAATTGTGTGAGCAACACAGTCTATGTTACAATCACTTCCTTACTGGTCCTGATCATGTGCCATTCATTGCGCACATGACTTCAATTGTTAGCCACACTGACCAAGAATAGAATGTCATTACTGATGAAAACAGCATTTGTCTAAACTTTATTAACTGCCAGAGCAGCCAGGAGGAGGTGGTGGCTAATCCTGATCACCTGACAAGCCAGGACCTGATTAATATATGATGACAACAGTGATAAGCGGAAGCAGCAGCAGGGACAGGTAGACAAACTATTTTTTTTTTTTAACTCTTCAAGCCTCTCTCTTGCCTCCATTGGACAGGCATTCTTTATGTGGTTCATTCATTTCTAAGATAAGCATTTCCTGCATTTAGACACATTTTCTTATTCCCAGAAATCCCCTTAAAGCTGATTCCCCATGTTGCGGAAATGCAGCTTTTTTTTGTTGCAGGTTTTGCTGCGGTTCTTGAGCCAAAAGCAAGAATGGCTACAAAAGGAATGTGAAATATACAGGAAGGTCTTATACTTCTACCTTCTGCTCAATCCACTCCTGGATTTGACCCAAAAATACTGCAGCAAAATCTGCATGTACGCAACGTGGGGTCTTAGACTTAAATTCACTCAGTTTGGGGTAGGTAGGATGCAATTGCTTTTCCCAAATCCTAAATGTTTCTATGACAGTTGGAATTAGTATATTAAGGCTTGAGAACTCCAAAAGTTGATTCAAGGACGGAAGATAGTTTCAGTCACTGCTAATTCAGTGTCTTGGGCCTTCATGTCTAGACTTCTCTGCAAAGTTCAAGACCAATGAGACTTCAATTTCATTCGTCCACTTACTGTTTATGTAAGCCAATGCCATTGTTCTGTCCATCTATAAGTGGTGATGATCTGGTTGGGTGAGATTCCCCACGGCTAACCTGACAGCTTGTAAATCAAGTCTTAAGTCCTTTCTTGGAGAAATACTCATAGAAAAGGCTAGAGAATTAATGGTGAACCCCAAGAATACCAGGATATTTGTTGGCTGGAGAACCATCTTTTGTACATTAAGTAAAAAATCCTGCCTCTGCCCACAGGAATAAATAATCCGTTAGCAGTATAATCTGAATGAAATACTTATAGATTATCCAGATAAACTAGGGAGCAACGCCTTTGGAGCAGTGTGATATTTGTCATCGTAACGCGAGAAAAAGGATATTGTGCACTGGAGAGTCAAAAAAATTTAATGTTCCATTGGAACAAACTGTTTTTCCACCTGACCTGCAAGAGTCATCTTTGTTTTAGCACTATATAAATCATGTGGAACGTACCTTTCAAATCAATTTTGTTGAGATGGAGACCTTTTTCTAAAATAAATCTGAGCTTTGTGATACTCTCCAGGCAAAACATTTTTGGTTTTAAATATGCCAGACTGACCAATTTGATTTTATAACCTGAAAAATGTTATTCACCTAACCTCTTATTCCTACAGGTGATAGAGAAATATGTCCTTAAAGGGGTTGTCCGGGATAAATAGAAATCCCTACACTAATCTAAACACCCTCCCCCCGTCTACTTTCTAAATTACATAATTTATCAAAAATGTATAGTTACCCATATCCCTGGGGCGGTCACATGACCGCCCCAGGGACATTTTCTGATTATCCGGTGACGAGCCATTTTCCTGTTTCCGGAAACGGAATGTCACTACTACTCCCCCCTCCACCCCATCATACTTACCTCCTAACTTCCTCCTGCGGGGAATGGCTCCTCTTCTGTGATGTCTGCCCAGAAGTCCCAACTTTGCACTGTAGCCGACACTCCATCTCTATTGCGCAAGTGTGGGAGCCCGAATGAGCCACCCACGCATGCGCAGTAAAGATGGAGTGAGGGCTACAGAACAGTGCCGGCAGGATGAAAGAAGGCGCCGGCAGAATGAAAGAAGAGGAGGAGCCGTTCCCCGCAGAAGGAAGTCTGGAAAGGAAGAAGACAGGTAAGTATAATGGGGTAGGGAGGTGGGCTAGGGCTAGAATAGGGTAGTTAGTTGGGAAGGGCAAGAAGTGGGTGGGATAGCTAGGGAGAGAGGGAGGGGGGAGGAGTGAGAGGGAGATAGTGTGAGAACCTACAACTACCATAATGCATTGCATTAGCTAAGGCAGCAGGAAGATACATCATGTAAACAAATGCAGTAGATGCTAGGCACTCCCAGAGAAACCCAGAACTCACTCAGAACACTGCTAAAGGTATATGGATGCACTTATTAACCCATTAATAGCACTAACAGACCTTTTTTAAAAAAATATTTTTTGCCCGGAAAACCCCTTTAATTAGGACATGCAAAAGAATCTCATCCAGAGAGTTGTCTCCTTGAATTGGCAATTGATAATAAAAAAAATATCCACCAATGTTAATTGACCTTTTCCAAAGCTCCCAAAAACTGATCAACATCTGGACTTCTTTGTACCGAATCTTTTCCAAGAGGATTGCCATAAAGATGAAGCACCCCATCTGAACTTTAAAGAACCTCCTACGACAGGGTGTTTCTTGAAGTGTCTCTTGTTATAATCACAGATTCAATCCTGGGTCTTTGTGGGCCACGTATCTGAGCAAAAAGGGTTGTTAGCTTGGAAAAGCATGGTTCAAGTCTGCAAATGTTTTCCTGGCATTGTACCTATTCTTAAAGGGGTTAGACAGGATTTTTTTTATGGCCCAGGCAGGGCAAACATGAAATATCTGAGCAAGTCAGAGCACCTCGAAGAAACCCAAACACAGTGAGAACATACAGAATCTATGCAGAGGTATCCTTAACTGGATTTGAGCCCAGGACCCCAGCACTGCAAGGCAATTGTGCTAAACAATGAGACATGGTGGTATCCATTATCAGGGCTCAGCAACCGAGAGTAATTTGCAGAAAGAGAAAGAAAAGAGAATACATGTGGTACTGTAATAGGATGCCAGTGCTGCAACTTTAGGAAATTTCTCCCCTCCTAAAAATTCCATGATGAACTTTGAGTGGTATTATCGAAATGTAGAAGTGTTAAGGAACCACAGCAACTCCGCCACAAAGTGCAGGCAGACCACGTAAAGTTACGGGGGGGGGGGGAGCGCCAAGTGCAGGAGAACGTTAATGTCTTGACTGCACTGTGCCAACTGTGTGGTGGAGGAGGGATAATGCATTGGGTTGTTTTACAGGGATTGGCCAAAGCCCCTTAGTTCCAGTGAAATCCAACTTTGTGGGAACAGTTTCGGAAGGCCCTTTTTCTTTTCCAGAATGTACTGTGCCCCAGTGTGCAAAACATAAACCATAAAGGAATGTTTGGGCGAGTTTGGAGAGGAAGAACTTAACTACCATGCACAGAACCCTAGCATCAACCCCACCCAACACCTTTAGCATTAGCTGGGACAAAGTCTAGGGGCCAGGCCCACTCACCTTACCTCAGTGACTGACCTCAGAAACTCCAAAATCTTTTAGAAAGAGTGGAAACTGTTTTAGCTGTAAAAGGGGGGACCAAACCTGTATCGTTCTGGATGATGATCCTGCCCCTCTTCTCCTTTCCATATTTCCAAGGAAGTTTAAAAGACATACCCGTAGGCTACTTGGATTTATGCTGGTTGCTGCTCGAACGGTCATTCCCAGATTAGAAATCATCGTCTTCACCTTCTCTGGCATCCTGGTTGCAGGAACTACTCCGCATTCACAGTATGGAGAACCCGCTGCCTGAGCTGAAGCGCGATGTTGGAGCCCACCAGCAGACGTGACTCCTCTGGGATACTTTCTACTACTCTGCTGATTTTCAGTCCGCTTTTGACCCCTTTCCTCATGATACGCTCAGCAACTCTTCCTTTCCTCCCTCCTATACTATCCTCCTTTCCTATACCCCCGTTCTCCTGCAGCCCCCGGGATTCTAGGGCGGGTGGCTATGCCTTCTTCCTCCTTTCTTCCTTTATTTCTAGTTGGGTTACACACCTTCTACTGTTCATCCCTTGTTTTGATTGTTTGTTTTGATTGTTTAATTTTTTGATAAAATGTTTTACTCTGCTTTGTCAGAGTATGTGCTTGTCCCCTCCCCCTCGCTTACCCTCCCAGCAACTGTACTCCCCGATGTCCCTCGGTTCCCCTTCTCCCTCCCCCCTCCGTATTCAGTTGTGATTTATGTTGTTTTTTCCTTTTGTGCAAAACTTTAATAAAAAACTTTAAATGAAAAAAGGGGGGACCAACTGCCTAGGACACACAGGATAGTTGTGGATGCAGAGAGCGACAGCTACAGTGCTGGCTCTCGCTTTAAATAGGGGGAGAAAAAAATAGCTAATGTTAGACGCCATACTGTGTATTCTAAAGAGGGAGGTCTCACACAAAAGAAGAAAGCAGTGCTTGTGACTACGAAAGAAAAACTCCACCCCACTGCCTGTAAGCTACCTCAGTGTCTCTGCTGCTAAAGATGGGCTTCTAATGGTAACCAATGGCATGGACATTATGTTAGATAGTACGGAAACACCTAGTGAGGAGTACAGATGAGCACAAGCTCGTTCAAATGACAGCCACCATCATGTCCTTTATAGGCCCAAAATTTTGCGCTCATTCATTTTATAATACATCTTGATTTCTATCTGAGCAGGCAGAGCCTGCAGGCAAATAGGATGGTATGTGGTGAACCTACGTAAGCCTATGAACAAGATAACTGAAGCTTTGTATCAGAACAGAGATTTTCATTAGTGACCACTGTAATCCCCCATTGTGGGAAATTGATGGTGCCTGCATCACTGCATTGAAAATGTTGCATTACATGGCACCCATTTATGTGGTATATGGTTATATATGGTAGTGTCAAGTCCTCCGGGACAAGAGACACTATTTAGAGCAACTCTTAAAGGGCTTTTTCTCATAAAACAAGTTATCCTCTATCCATAGACTAGGGGATAACTTGCAGAGCAGTGGGGGAGCCAACCACTCAGACCCCCAATGATCAGGAGAAGCGGGGACTGTTCTGAATGGTGTGGTGGTTGGGCAGTGCTGTTATTTCTGGCACTCCTATTGAACTGAATAGACCACGGCTCCATTCAGAGCGGGAGACAAAAGTCCCCAGTTTGTCTGATCAGTGGGGGCCTGAGAAGTCGGACCCCACTGATCTGCAAATTATCCTCTATCCTATGGATAGAGGATAACTTGTTTTGTAGGAAATCCCTTTTAACTAGGGCTAATACTGGATAATGTCAAACAGAGGATCCCCCTCTATGACAGAAGTCATCCAGATGGGACAACTGATTCTAAAGAGATGTGTTATGTACTTTGGTCAGAACACGTACAGTAAATACTTAATGCAAAAAAAACAAAACAAAACGTAAGCTACATTTATCATATATCTCTTATCAGGAAGCAGCAATGCACATGAACTAGCTGGTTAGGCCCATTTCATACTGCATCTTAAGCCGTATGGCGTACGTTTTTAGCATGGATCCCTACAGATGACAAATGCCACAGTAAGGCATCAGTCACAGGCAGCCTTACTGCCACATGAGATACACGACAGTATAAATAGGGTCTTACTGAATGGAATGTTCGATGTTTAAATGTTGATGATGTCACCTAACTGAACCCGTACAGTGCAATTCCTATGTATCGTCTAATAGCTAATGGGTACATTATGTCTAGAGATGAGCGAATTTCTCCAAACTTCGATTCGGCAGTTTTATTCAAAGTTCCAAACAATTTTGCTTTGATCCGAATTACTTTGCGGCAAATAAACAGCTATTTCCGGTCTTCGGTCTTCAGAGAGTCGGGGTGGACGGGTGGGCGGCAAAATGGCGGAAGCCCTTGGATGCCGCATTCATGTCTCTCTCTCTCTCCAGCACGGACAACTTTTATTCATGTGGAAGGATCTGCTAACAAGCAAAGACATGCCTACCCAATCACATCACTAGAGAACATCATGTGACCGTCTGATGTCACAAAGGTCCTTACTAAATATTCGTTACCGCGAAGCAACAAGAAATCCGGAATCGTGGAGAATCGAAGATTTCCTGAAACTCGGATCGAATTCCACTTCTGCAAAATCGATTCGCTCATCTCTAATTATGTCAAAGGGAACTTTGCACCCGACGGTTCACCCACTTATCTGCGCCTGAAATTACTGTTCCAAGTGACCTACAAAAACAGGCCCCATATAGTAGCAAGTACACCGCCTGGTCCATTAGCCTAAGAGCAAAGATGTCTCCACAGCTGCAACTCTTTTTGACATAAAAGTGCCATTCCTGCCATTACATGATAACTCTCAGCAAATTAATGCCTTTTATGTTATCTCCATAGGTTCAGGAATATGCAAATAAGACTTCCTTGGTGGAAAAGAGGAACTTGCTCTAGCGCCACCTTTTGGCAGGTAGCTCCTTATAGATGTATGCGTGATTTTTCATGAAAAGTAAAGAGTGTAATCTGGGAATAATAGCCAAACCAGAATAACTCTTCCAAAAGGAAGAAGATCCGATTCCCAGACAAGGTTATTGCCTTTCACAAGTGCAGAGGTGGCTGGGTGAGAGGTCTGGACCTGGGTCAGAAGGGGTACTATGTCTCATTAGGGAGGAATTATTAGTCCATGCATTCCCTGCTAAGAATTTTAAGATAAGATATGCACCTCCTTGGTGGAAGAAAGGAACTTGCTAAGCAGGGCATGCCTGGTCTAACAAGTCCCTCTATAGGTAGTCTCTGGTGCATAATATTTACATTCTGCACCTATTATCATTCCTCCACTGTTTAAAGAGGGATCTAGCTCCCCAACACTAAGCACAGCACCCTCCTGACCAGTCCTCTAAATACTCCACCCCCTTGCAGACTACACACAGGCAGTGAATCATCCCGAATCAGAGGAACTGCAGTCACGTGATCGACCGTACCACGTGACCGGCGCGTCACCACAGCCTGTCATAGACGCGTCCTGCCGGCTCTCCATGACTTCTGTGACGTATCAGCCCCGCCCCCCATGCCGAGCTCCTGCTGCTGAACTTGTAAGCAGTATTGTAGCCGGGCCTGGCGGCCACGTCTGCGGCAAGGAGGGGGAGGACATAGCGGCTGAGCGGCCTGTGTGTACTGGGCTTCAGGATGTGGCTGCCCGGGGCTCGCTGCTGCTGCCTTCTGCTGCTCCTGTGCTGCTGGCAGCTGTCACCATCCTCAGCCTGGGACAGCGGGGATTTGGAGCTGTTTGACTTGGTGGAGGAGATTCAGCAAAACTTCTACCAGTTCCTTGGGGTGGAGCAGGTAATTGGGGGTGCTGGTGGGGCGCAGCACTGTGTAATAAATGACTGCTTACTATGTGGCTGCGTATTGTCACCCTGATGTCCGTAGCATCTGGTGTAACCCATGACTGTGGCATCCAACCGACTGAGGTCTGTCTATAGAGGGCGCTACCAAAGTATGGCCATAGCTTAGTAAGTAAGAAGTCGGAGATCACCAAATGGTTCTTTTCTATTACAGATTTCGCAGAATGTTTATAGTGTGGTATGGCAGCTGTATTTCATGGTGACGGAAGGCTCTACCGCCATACTGTAAGTGACGGAAGGGTCTACCGCCATACTGTAAGTGACGGAAGGGTCTACCGCCATATTGTAAGTGACGGAAGGCTCTGCCGCCATATTGTAAGTGACGGAAGGCTCTGCCGCCATATTGTAAGTGACGGAAGGCTCTGCCGCCATATTGTAAGTGACGGAAGGCTCTGCCGCCGTGTTGTCTGAGACCATCTTCAATCTTTATGGTGTTGAATCACTTTCTCCTTCTTACCTGCATTGATGATGTGGTGCCATATTGTTTCTCTTGAATTTTCATTGGCCATTGCATAGCACCAGTCCAGTGCTTTGGGTGACTACTACAGATCTCCATGATGCTGTGTAAAGCCTTAGTTGTCATTGAGGGATCTAGAGATGAGGTTAGATGGGGAGAAAGGGATGGTTTCTAATGGAAGTAAAACAGGCCAGACATACTAGATGACTGAACACTTTTTTGGCTGCCAGCTATCTTGCTTGACTTCCTCATGACGTTGGTTTGGAGGAGAAAGCTGCCAGCAGACACCACTGGCAGTTTACAAGAGGAAGAGACCTGTTGAAATCCAACTGCCCAGTCCTTATCACCCCCCAGCAGCTTCCATGTCGGGAAGACCCCATAGACATTATTTAGTCAGCCAGTCCCTTCAAAATCTGCGGGTTTGGCCAAAATACATCTAATGTGTATTGTCACCTTCATCTGCATCAGATGCTCCGTCACATTTGGCAGAAAAATAGTGCTGTGGCTATATTTTGTCAGGACTGGATGTTTTTCTTTATAGGTCAGTGAGGTCCTTTGGGCTCCATTGTAATTCTGGAGATAAGTGCAAGTCCCAGAGGTGTGAGCTCCATCTATCAGCCATATATGAGCTATCCTGTGATAATGCAATACATTTCTGAGATGAGAATACCCCTTTAGCTTAGATCTCAGTGCATTTACTACAGCATGGTTGCTTCTGCTCTGAGAGTCTGTCAGCAGAATAGAAAGAAGCTGTTGTGTACTGTATATAGAGCTGCAACAACTTTTGCCTACTGATGGGACAGCTAAGAGATCGAATCTGCTGCTTCTGTTCAGTATATTCTGTAAAGGGGTTTTCCAGTCTTGTGCAAATACAGATTATTCATTGTTTCCCACTCTGTAATTTTCACTTCCTGTGAAAGGTCATTAGTATGTAAGTCTTGGAAAACCACTTTAGGCTGAAGCCTCATGTAGCGGGTTGCAGCAGGAAAAACCACGGTGGCAATGCATCACGGTTGTTCCCGCAGCGCTTTTGACAGAAAGTATGCACAGGGTTCCTCTGCTGACTTTCTGCTTCCATTAAACATATAGGGAAACCGCCGGCGTTTCCATAGGTATAATTGACCTGCTGCAATTTCCAAAACCGAGGCGGTTTTGGAAATTGCAGTGTATCCGCTGCATGTATTTTTTCACACTCTGTGGATGGGATTTGCTAGAATCCACCATGCAGGGACTGTAAAATGCATTTTTTTTTTCAGCTGCAGCCAAACCACGGCCTTTAAGCCACGTGGGGCCCCGGCTTTAGGTTAGGTCCATATCTGCGTTGGAGTCTCCACCGCAGATTACGCCTAAAATCGGTGGAGAGAAAAGTCCTGCAAAGAGGACTTTTCTCTCTGCAGTTTCAGTATAAAACCTGCGTAAACCCCGCAGACCCCATTATAGTCTATGGGGTTCGCGGGTGTCCTTGGGTAGCCGCTTTTTAGGTACATGGGGACCCAAATGACAGAGCGCCAAACACGAGTGAAAAGTGAATCAGACTTTTGGCTAATTCCATCCACACATTGTAGAAAAAAAAAACCGCTATGGAAAAGCTACGTTTAAAAAAAAAAAAAAAAAAAAAAAAGTTTTAGCTGCAGGAACGTGAGCATTTTCCTTACAGGTTTAATAAGGGAAGAAAAATGCAGCAAAAACACAATGAAATAGCTGTGGTTCACTACATGGGGCCTTATGCTAAATGTGAAACCGACCATTACTGTTATGAATTGGTTACAGGAGACTCTGCGTTAGTCTCTTTTGCTCAGCCCCATGTCCTTCCCTTTCCATAGACTTTTATACAACCCCAATTCCAGTGAAGTCGGGACATTGTGTAAAACATAAATAAAAACAGAATGCGATGATCTGCAAATCCTTTTCAACCTATACTCAATTGAATACACTACAAGGACAAGATATTTAATGTTCAAATGGATAAACGTCATTGTTTTTGCAAATATTCACTCATTTTGAATTTGATGTCAGCAACGCGTTCCAAAAAAGGTGGGACGGGCAACAAAAGACTGGGAAAGTTGAGGAATGTTCAAAAACCCCTGTTTGGAGCATTCCAGAGGTGAACAGGTTAATTGGAAACAGGTGAGTGTCATGATTGGGTATAAAGGGATCTCCCGGAAAGGCTCAGCCATTCACAAGCAAGGATGGGGCGCAGTTCACTACTTTGTGAACAACTGCGTGAGCAAATAGTCCAACAGTTTAAGAACAGCGTTTCTCAATGTACAATTGCAAGGAATTTAGGGATTTCATCATCTACAGTCCATAATATCATCAAAAGATTCAGAGAATCTGGACAAATCTCTGCAAGGCCGAAAACCAACATTGAATGCGTGACCTTCGATCCCTCAGGCGGCGCTGCATTAAAAACCGACATCATTCTGTAACGGATATTACCACATGGGCTCAGGAACACTTCAGAAAACCATTGTCAGTGAACACAGTTCATTGCTGCATCTACAAGTGCAAGTTAAAACTCTACTATGCAAAGCGAAAGCCATATATCAACAACACCCAGAAACGCTGCCAGCTTCTCTAGGCCTGAGCTCATCTGAGATGGACAGACACAAAGTGGAAAAGTGTCCTGTGGTCTGACCAGTCCATATTTCACATTATTTTTGGAAATCATGGATGTCATGTCCTCCAGGCCAAAGAGGAAAAGGATTGTCCGGATTGTTATCAGAGCAAAGTTCAAAAGCCAGCACCTCTGATTGTATGGGGGGGGTGTTAGTGCACATGGCACATCTCTGATGGTATGGGGGTGTGTTAGTGCCCATGGCATGGGTAACTTGCACATCTGTAAAGGCACCATTAATGCTGAAAGGTACATACAGGTTTTGGAGAAACATACAGTCATATGAAAAAGTTTGGGCACCCCTATTAATCTTAATCATTTTTAGTTCTAAATATTTGGGTGTTTGCAACAGCCATTTCAATTTGATATATCTAATAACTGATGGACGCAGTAATATTTCAGGATTGAAATGAGGTTTATTGTACTAACAGAAAATGTGCAATATGCATTAAACCAAAATTTAACCGGTGCAAAAGTATGGGCACCTCAACAGAAAAGTGACATTAATATTTAGTAGATCCTCCTTTTGCAAAAATAACAGCCTCTAGTCGCTTCCTGTAGCTTTTAATCAGTTCCTGGATCCTGGATGAAGGTATTTTTGACCATTCCTCTTTACAAAACAATTCCAGTTCAGTTAAGTTTGATGGTCGCCGAGCATGGACAGCCCGCTTCAAATTATCCCACAGATGTTCAATGATATTCAGGTCTGGGGACTGGGATGGCCATTCCAGAACATTGTAATTGTTCCTCTGCATGAATGCCTGAGTAGATTTGGAGCTGTGTTTTGGATCATTGTCTTGCTGAAATATCCATCCCCGGCGTAACTTCAAATTCGTCACTGATTCTTGTACATTATTCTCAAGAATCTGCTGATACTGAGTTGAATCCATGCGACCCTCAACTTTAACAAGATTCCCGGTGCCGGCATTGGCCACACAGCCCCAAAGCATGATGGAACCTCCACCAAATTTTACAGTGGGTAGCAAGTGTTTTTCTTGGAATGCTGTGTTTTTTTGACGCCATGCATAACGCCTTTTTGTATGACCAAACAACTCAATCTTTGTTTCATCAGTCCACAGGACCTTCTTCCAAAATGAAGCTGGCTTGTCCAAATGTGCTTTTGCATATCTCAGGCGACTCTGTTTGTGGCGTGCTTCCAGAAACGGCTTCTTTCGCATCACTCTCCCATACAGCTTCTCCTTGTGCAAAGTGTGCTGTATTGTTGACCGATGCACAGTGACACCATCTGCAGCAAGATGATGCTGCAGCTCTTTGGAGGTGGTCTGTGGATTGTCCTTGACTGTTCTCACCATTCTTCTTCTCTGCCTTTCTGATATTTTTCTTGGCCTGCCACTTCTGGGATTAACAAGAACTGTCCCTGTGGTCTTCCATTTCCTTACTATGTTCCTCACAGTGGAAACTGACAGGTTAAATCTCTGAGACAACTTTTTGTATCCTTCCCCTGAACAACTATGTTGAACAATCTTTGTTTTCAGATCATTTGAGAGTTGTTTTGAGGGGCCCATGATGCCACTCTTCAGAGGAGATTCAAATAGGAGAACAACTTGCAATTGGCCACCTTAAATACCTTTTCTCATGATTGGATACACCTGGCTATGAAGTTCAAAGCTCAGTGAGGTTACAAAACCAATTTTGTGCTTCAGTAAGTCAGTAAAAAGTAGTTAGGAGTATTCAAATCAATAAAATGAGAAGGGTACCCAAATTTTTGCACCGGTCAAATTTTGGTTTAATGCATATTGCACATTTTCTGTTAGTACAATAAACCTCATTTCAATCCTGAAATATTACTGTGTCCATCAGTTATTAGATATATCAAATTGAAATGGCTGTTGCAAACACCCAAATATTTAGAACTAAAAATGATTAAGATTAATAGGGGTGCCCAAACTTTTTCATATGACTGTATGCTGCCATCCAAGCAATGTCTTTTTCAGGGACGTCCCTGATTATTTCAGCAAGACAATGCCAAGCCACATTCTGCACGTGTTACAGCGTGGCTTCGTAGTAAGAGTGTGGGTACTAGACTGGCCTGCCTACAGTCCAGACCTGTCTCCCATTGAAAATGTGTGGTGCCTTATGAAGCGCAAAATACGACAATGGAGACCCTGAACTGTTGAGAAACTGAAGTTGTAGATCAAGCAAGGATGGGAAAGAATCCCACCTATAACGCTTCAACAATTCGTGTCCTAACTTATTAAATGGAAAGGTGATGTAACACAGTGGTAAACATGCCCCTGTACCAGTCTTTTGGTGCCCCTGTCCCAACGTGTTGCAGGCATCAAATTCAAAATGAGTGAATGTTTGCAAAAAAACAAATAAAGTTTATCTGTTTGAACATTAAATATCTTGTCTTTGTAGTGTATTCAATTGAATACAAGTTGAAAAGGATTTGCAAATCATCATATTCTGTTTTTATTTGTTTTACACGTCCCAACTTCATTGGGGTTGTGGATAAATGTATTTTGATACTTTAGTGAGCTGATAAGGCGGTGTTCAGAAGTGAGCTCAGGATGAATGTTAGTTGAGGGAGTATTAAAGTATCACATTTAACAATTTAAAACTACTTTTTCCAGTTATAAACAAGTTTGCATAAAAGAATATTACCAGTGAATATAAGGAACGTTGTAATATATCCATCTTATTAACGCTTTCATGCCACAGCCAATGGAGTCAAATGACGGCTTATTGTTTGTGAAACAAATTGTACTTTGTAATGGCGCCATTCAGTATCTTGTACAATGTACTGAGAAGCTGTAAAAAAAATTCAGAATGAAATGGAATTGGAAAAAAAAACGCATTTTTCTCCATTTTCTTATGGGTTTAATTTTACAGCATTCACTGTGTGATAAAAATGACGTTACCTGTATTCTGCGGGTCAGTACGTTCAAGGCGATACCAAATTTTATAGTATTTGCAATGTTTTGACACCTTTTTAAAAAAAAAAAAAAAAAAAAAATTAAAAAATTTTCAAAACAAAAAATTTTGTCGCCATGTTCTGACACCTGTAACTTTTTTTTTTTTTTTTTATATTTATGAGTATGGCGCTTAAGGCGTCTTTTTATGCGGTACAAGATGGTGTTTTTATTGATACCATTTTGGGGAAGGCCTGATAGGTTGGCTCCTATAAAAAGTGATCAAAGTGTTTTAAAAAAAACAGTCATTTGGCCATTTTTTTTTTCCCCACTACGCCGTTCAATGTATGGGATAAATATTTTGATAGTTCGGGCATTTTTGAGCATGGGGATCCCTATAGTGTTTTACTCTTGTTTATTATGTGATTTTTTTTATTTTATTTTTTTTTTTTTTTTTTTTTAAATATTTTCAGACCCCCTAGGGACCTTCAACCCTAGGAGGTCTGATCGCTCATACTATACACTGCAATATTAAAATCCCTTGACTTTTTACATGTTACCTATGGTAATCGATCACTGCCCTCCAGATATTCTGGAGGGCGGCGATCTAGTAAAGATGGTGGCGCTCATGGAGTTTTCGCATTTTAGATGCCGCGGTTGCCTTTGCTCGCGTCATCTAAAGCAGGCATGTCAAACTCAGGGTACCACGAGGGCCACATGAGTAACAAGAGGTTGTTGCGAGGGCCGCACACAGCAGCTAATGTCACACACGTATTTTAACAGCAGTCATGAAAACAAGATATGAAGTAGTAATATGTAACAGCAACATATATTTGCCCCCAACTCCCCCCACACACAAACCGCATTCCTGCGCACACTATTATGCCCCATAGTGGCCCCTGCACACGGTATTATGCCCCATAGTGGCCCCTGAACACGGTATTATGAGGCATAGTGGCCCCTGCACACAATATTATTCCCCATAGTGGCCCCAGCACACAGTAGTTTGTCCCATAGTGGCCCCAGCACACAGTAGTTTGTCCCATAGTGGCCCCAGCACACAGTAGTTTGTCCCATAGTGGCCCCAGCACACAGTAGTTTGTCCCATAGTGGCCCCAGCACACAGTAGTTTGTCCCATAGTGGCCCCAGCACACAGTAGTTTGCCCCATAGGGGCCCCAGCACCACAGTAGTTTGTCCCATAGTGGCCCCAGCACACAGTAGTTTGTCCCATAGTGGCCCCAGCACACAGTAGTTTGTCCCATAGTGGCCCCTGCACACAGTAGTTTGTCCCATAGTGGCCCCTGCACACAGTAGTTTGTCCCATAGTGGCCCCTGCACACAGTAGTTTGCCGCATAGTGGCCCCTGCACACAGTAGTTTGCCCCATAGTGGCCCCTGCACACAGTATTATGCCCCATAGTGGACCACCCATGAACGATTATTATACTCTGGGGTCTTTTCAGACCCCAGAGTATAATGATCGGAGACCCAGGGGAGGATACAAACATAGAAAACACTGCAACTTACCTCTTCCTCGCTCCGGTGCACTCCCGTGCGCTACTTCGGCCACCTTCAATATCGGACCGGATCTCGTGCGATCCAGGCCGGCGTCGCGACGCATAATGACGTCGGCTGACGTCTGGGACGTCGCCAAACAGGCCCGAAGCCTGCGGAGCGGCGGAGAGGTGAGTTACTGTGTTTTTTATGTTCGCTCACCTCCCCTGGGCCCCCGATCGTTATACTCCGGGGTCTCAAAAGACGGGACGCATGTTTGACATGCCTGATCTAAAGTGTTAACAGCTGCAATCTGTGTCGGCACCGATTGCAGAATTTAGTGGCTGGTGCTGGCTGTATTATACACCCACCAGCTCCTGAGTACTCTCCATACACCCCTTCACACCTAGTCACGTACTTATACGTGATTTTGCGCGAAGGGGTTAAAGAGATCAGTTTCCTATTTCACTTTTCAGGCTGTTACTTTCTACATACAAATCTATTAAGAGGGGAGGGGGAGAAGTAGGCTGCTTGAAAAGACACACAGATAACCGCTGCTGCTACATTCTTGTTCTCTGTGAGCGAGACAGCGCTCTTTTGATACTGCTATATCTTCCAGATAAGACACTACACTGTAGAGTCAACTCTTGCGCTAGGGTCACACTAACATTCAGATTTCCGTCCTTTGGGTCCACTTGGGGACCCAAAAAACGGAAACTATCCGCGGATGTCATAGACTATAATGGGAACCGCCGGGTTTCCGCAGAAAACGACCTATTTTGAGTGGAATGGGGGATGGAGTCTCATTCTGAGACTAAAACGCTAGTGTGAACCTAGTGTTACACTGCACAGACAATTACCAGGCAACTTTATTATGCTTACTTGTTTAGTGCCATCATACTCCGCAGCGCTTTACAGACATTAACATTTCCCCCTCCCCTCTCCATAGAGTTCTGTGTGTGAGTAGAATACAGAGATTGATCTCTGTAAACAAGCATTGTAAGTGAAGATGAGGAGGAAAGAGGTCAAATAAGTGGAGAAGGAAACAGATTTCTTTATCCCTTTAAGGTCGTAGAGTAGTTTCTACGTTAATGCTCTGTGACTACTCTTTGTGTGACTAGTTGTGCTTTCATTTTGCACTATTTTGGGGTACATATGTTTTGATTTAGGTTTTATTAACATATATATATCGGCGTTCACTGTACAGGATAAGTAATGCTATTTTTGGGTAGTGTGGGCTTATATGCACATAGGGAATTTTTTTTTTTTTTGTATTTTATTAAGTCAGTTCAGCTCCTGTGCCCGCAGCGTTACAGCACTATTACGGCGCTGAGCATTACCTACTCGCTCATCGCAATGAAATACTACGCCTCGGAGCAGCAAGGGGTTAATAAGATATTTTACAAAGTTTCCTCTATTGCCCTGTACTATTCATTTCTGAAATGGTTTATAACGGGAGTAATACTTTAAAACCTACATAGCTACTGAGGCTCTTCGACGCCATCCACCAGCGTTAGGATGGAAAGTGCCATCTCCAGCGAGTGGGTGTCCTTGTCTTTCCATGGCAGCATAGGCCTGCATTCACGTGTGTGTGTGTGTGTGTGTGTGTGTGTGTGTGTTTTTTGGGGGGGGTAGTTCTGTCGTTCCATACCAAGCCCTGTAGCTTTTTTATTTTCCCATCAATGTAACTGGACATGGTGGTGTGTGTTTAACGACACTATTTTGGGGGTAAATTTACTTCATTGATTAACATTTATTAACTCTCAGAAGGAATAGATAACAGCATTTTTGCCATTGCCTTTTTATGCAATAAATTTAGGTCCATTCACTGTGCAGCTTAAAGAGGCTCTTTCATGTCCTCAGAGATGTGCGGTATTATATAACACTAGAAAGCGGACTGAATTCAGCCCCCTGTTGGCTTTCCTGGTATGCGCCCCCGTGCTGGAGATATTGGAGCCGTTATTTTCGGTACTGATATCTCTCTACTGTCAGAAAGGTGGGCCTAACAGTCTATTGTCGTTTTTTGTTTGGATTCTGGGTTTAGCCAATCAGCAAAGGGCCTGAATGTCACTACCTGTGACATCACAGGTCCTCTTCCTGAGGCCGCTGATTGGCCTCAGGGGTCATGTGCCTTGCGAAATTATTCGGCCCCCTTGAACTTTTCAACCTTTTGCCACATTTCAGGCTTCAAACATAAAGATATAAAATTTTAATTTTTTTGGTGAAGAATCATGTTGGGTGTGTCTCCCAGGTGGCTTGTGGCAAACTTTAAACGAGACTTTTTATGGATATCTTTGAGAAATGGCTTTCTTCTTGCCACTCTTCCATAAAGGCCAGATTTGTGCAGTGTACGACTGATTGTTGTCCTATGGACAGACTCTCCCACCTCAGCTGTAGATCTCTGCAGTTCATCCAGAGTGATCATGGGCCTCTTGGCTGCATCTCTGATCAGTCTTCTCCTTGTTTGAGATGAAAGTTTAGAGGGACGGCCGGATCTTGGTAGATTTGCAGTGGTCTGATACTCCTTCCATTTCAATATGATCGCTTGCACAGTGCTACTTGGGATGTTTAAAGTTTGGGAAATCTTTTTGTATCCAAATCCGGCTTTAATCCCTTAATGACCGGGTCATTTTTTGTTTTTGCATTTTCGTTTTTCCCTCCCCACATTCCAAGAGCCATAACTTTTTCATTTTTAAATTCCCAGAGTCACATGACGGCTTATTGTTTGCGAAACAAATTGTACTTTGTAATGTCACTATTCAATATGCTGTGCAATGTTACTTTTGTTTATTTACTTTTATATCTGATCTAGGGAAAGGGGGGTGATTTGAACTTTTGTGTTTTTTTTTGTTTGTTTTTTTAATTTTTTCATACTTTTAAAAACTTTTTTTTTCTACTTTTACTTGTATGATCAGACTCCCTAGGGACCTTGAAACCTAGGGAGTCTGATCGATCGTACTATTCACTGCAATACTACTGTATCGCAGTGAATAGCAAAATGCCTTCACTGCTATTAGACGATGCCTCTGGCATTGCGTAATAGAGCTAATGTAATGACAGGCCTGAGAGCCTTCAATAGGCTCCCGGCTGTCTTGGCAACCAATCGCCGCCCTCCAATGACGTTCTGGAGGGCAACGATGGGGGAAAAATGGCGGCGCCTGTGGTGGCTGCGCTATTTAGACGCCGCGGTCCCGTTTGACTGTGACATCTAAAGGGTTAACAGCTGCGATCGGTGCAGGCACTGATCGCTGCTGTTAGCGGCGGGTCCTGGCTGTATTATACAGCCGGCACCCGCGGTGTATGGAGAGCGCTCAGCTCCTGAGCGCTCTCCATACATCGTCATGCGACTCAGGACGTACTATTAAATTTTATATCCTTATGTTTGAAGCCTGAAATGTGGCAAAAGGTTGAAAAGTTCAAGGGGGCCGAATACTTTCGCAAGGCCCTGTGTGTGTGTGTATATATATATATATATATATATATATATTATACACACGTGGACAAAATTGTTGGTACCTTTCGTTTAATGAAAGAAAAACTCACAATGGTCACAGAAATAACTTGAATCTGACAAAACTGGAATTTGCCAAACTACATGTTGACAAGCCACAAAGCTTCTGGGAGAATGTACTATGGACAGATGAGACAAAAATCAAAATGTTTGGCAAGGCACATCAGCTCTATGTTCACAGATGGAAAAATGAAGCATATCTTGAAAAGAACACTGTCCCTACTGTGAAACATGGAGGAGGCTCTGTTATGTTCTGGGGCTGCTTTGCTACATCTGGCACAGGGTGTCTTGAATCTGTGCAGGGTACAATGAAATCTCAAGACTATCAAGGGATTCTAGAGAGAAATGTGCTGCCCAGTGTCAGAAAGCTTGGTCTCAGTCGCAGGTCATGGGTCTTGCAACAGGATAATGACCCAAAACACAGCTAAAAACACCCAAGAATGGCTAAGAGGAAAACATTGGACTATTCTGAAGTGGCCTTCTATGAGCCCTGACCTAAATCCTATTGAGCATCTTTGGAAGGATCTGAAACCTGCCGTCTGGAAAAGGCACCCTTCAAACCCGAGACAACTGGAGCAGTTTGCTCATGAGGAGTGGCCAAAATACCTGCTGAGAGGTGCAGAAGTCTCATTGACAGTTACAGGAATCGTTTGATTGCAGGGATTGCCTCAAAAGGTTGTGCAACAAAATATTAAGTTAAGGGAACCATCATTTCTGTCCAGGCCTGTTTCATGAGTTTTCTTTTTTTTTAAATTCTGTTGAAGCCTGGTTGGAAAGCAATGTCTGACTTTCATTTGTTCATTTTCATAGAATTTTTATATATTATTAGTTTTGTCAGATTCAAGTTATTTCTGTGACCGTTGTGGGTTTTTCTTTCATTAAACGAGGGGTACCAACAATTTTGTCCATGTGTGTATATAATAAAAAATTTTATATATATATATATATATATATATATATATATATATATATATATATATATATACAGTCATATGAAAAAGTTTGGGCACCCCTATTAATCTTAATCATTTTTAGTTCTAAATATTTGTGTGTTTGCAACAGCCATTTCAACTTGATATATCTAATAACTGATGGACACAGTAATATTTCAGGATTGAAATGAGGTTTATTGTACTAACAGAAAATGTGCAATATGCATTAAACCAAAATTTGACCGGTGCAAAAATTTGGGTACCCTTATCATTTTATTGATTTGAATACTCCTAACTACTTTTTACTGACTTACTGAAGCACAAAATTGGTTTTGTAACCTCACTGAGCTTTGAACTTCATAGCCAGGTGTATCCAATCATGAGAAAAGGTATTTAAGGTGGCCAATTGCAAGTTGTTCTCCTATTTGAATCTCCTCTGAAGAGTGGCATCATGGGCTCCTCAAAACAACTCTCAAATGATCTGAAAACAAAGATTGTTCAACATAGTTGTTCAGGGGAAGGATACAAAAAGTTGTCTCAGAGATTTAACCTGTCAGTTTCCACTGTGAGGAACATAGTAAGGAAATGGAAGACCACAGGGACAGTTCTTGTTAAGCCCAGAAGTGGCAGGCCAAGAAAAATATCAGAAAGGAAGAGAAGAAGAACGGTGAGAACAGTCAAGGACAATCCACAGACCACCTCCAAAGAGCTGCAGCATCATCTTGCTGCAGATGGTGTCACTGTGCATCGGTCAACAATACAGCACACTTTGCACAAGGAGAAGCTGTATGGGAGAGTGATGCGAAAGAAGCCGTTTCTGAAAGCACGCCACAAACAGAGTCGCCTGAGGTATGCAAAAGCACATTTGGACAAGCCAGCTTCATTTTGGAAGAAGGTCCTGTGGACTGATGAAACAAAGATTGAGTTGTTTGGTCATACAAAAAGGCGTTATGCATGGCGTCAAAAAAACACAGCATTCCAAGAAAAACACTTGCTACCCACTGTAAAATTTGGTGGAGGTTCCATCATGCTTTGGGGCTGTGTGGCCAATGCCGGCACCGGGAATCTTGTTAAAGTTGAGGGTCGCATGGATTCAACTCAATATCAGCAGATTCTTGAGAATAATGTACAAGAATCAGTGACGAATTTGAAGTTACGCCGGGGATGGATATTTCAGCAAGACAATGATCCAAAACACAGCTCCAAATCTACTCAGGCATTCATGCAGAGGAACAATTACAATGTTCTGGAATGGCCATCCCAGTCCCCAGACCTGAATATCATTGAACATCTGTGGGATAATTTGAAGCGGGCTGTCCATGCTCGGCGACCATCAAACTTAACTGAACTGGAATTGTTTTGTAAAGAGGAATGGTCAAAAATACCTTCATCCAGGATCCAGGAACTGATTAAAAGCTACAGGAAGCGACTAGAGGCTGTTATTTTTGCAAAAGGAGGATCTATTAAATATTAATGTCACTTTTCTGTTGAGGTGCCCATACTTTTGCACCGGTCAAATTTTGGTTTAATGCATATTGCACATTTTCTGTTAGCACAATAAACCTCATTTCGATCCTGAAATATTACTGTGTCCATCAGTTATTAGATATATCAAATTGAAATGGCTGTTGCAAACACCCAAATATTTAGAACTAAAAATGATTAAGATTAATAGGGGTGCCCAAACTTTTTCATATGACTGTATATATATATATATATATATATATATATATATATATATATATAATAAATTATTTTTTTTTGTTTGTTTTCCACTATCCCCAACGTATTTAAACTTTAAAAATTTAGCCTGGACAATCCCTTTAAGGCTGGGAAGAAAGTGCTGCAAAAGATTGGTCTGTTCATCTGTTTGCATAAGATTATAAGCATTCTTTGTTTAAAAAAATAAAATAAATTAAAAAAAAATTGCTGTCTGGAATAGCACAGTTTTGTTTGTGTGGGGTGTGTGTGTGTGTGTGTGTGTTGTGTTTTCCCCCCCCCCCTTCCCCTTCCCCATAAAAATGTAAAGCATAGAAAGTTCTTGTATTCATGGTCATATCCATTGGCAATCGATCAAAGCAAAAGATGTCACCACTAAGATTGTTAGAGGAAAGCTTTAAAAAAAACTAATTTTATATTTTAACTTCTTATTGTCAACAAATGTTCATGGGGTAACCCCCGCTTCCCCCTCCCCCCATAAATTTAAAGAAGAAACTTGTAACTTATAGCTCATATCTATGCCAGCTCCTTCTTAGAACAAAAATCGATTAAAACATCGGTCATACCCCAAAACGTATAAATAAAATATTCCACCCCATTCTGAATTATTTTCCATGTTCCCAGTACATTAAGCGCCCCATATGGCGCTGTGAATGGCTTTTGGAAGGAGGAATAAAAAAAATGGGAATGGGTTAAACTTGGTCAACCAATAGTTGGTGTGAATTTTATTTAGGTTGTCTGTGTTGCTATATTTCTTATACAGCTTGGAGCACCGTGTTGATTTTGGTGAATTTTAGTTTTACAACTAGTTGATGAAACTTAAAAATAAAGACCTGAGCCCTTCTCTTTATTGCTGTAGATAAGGGTAGTTGGACCAGAGGTGAAGCTGCACTTTTCGTCTATTCTTCCGCTCTAGCAGTTGTGACTTCCTAAATGTCTTTGTAATTTATATAGTACGGATGAGATATTTGTATTAGTCACTTCGGCAGCCCTTAGTTATTAGCAGACGCCTTCTAAATCCGTTCTCGACAGTTCCCCATTGAATACATTATAAAAGTTCTTAATTCATGTCTTCTGTGTTGTAGCGATGCTTAGTGCGGTAACTCTCATAACAAATTGAAAATCAATACAGTGTAATAAAAAGAATTGATGTCTTTGCTGGCCATTCACCGGACCTTACTTAGCTTAAAGGGGTCCTATACGTTCCTCTTAGACAACAGTCGTGATGGGATTAAAGCTGTCTAGATTTTTTTTTTTTTTTTGCTGGTTAATGCAGTCCCTCCAATTTAGGATAAAAATGTTTAGATGTCAACATTTGTGATCTACATAAAGAGAGCTTCACTCGTACTGAGACAGACAGGAGGGCTGCATTCATGAAAAAACTAAGGTTGCAGTTCTGCCTACATTATATCACTGGTTGACAACCAGTGGACCCCATAGTCTCTAATGGGTTCTGTCGGGTGTCTGCCATTTTTATACTGAAATCAGTTTTTGAGGAAGTCTCCTGTTGCAGATGTGAACCTAGCCTTAGGATTTGGATATTGATATGCAGATTCCTATACTTTAGAATCTCATGTTTCATATGACACCAGAAGCAAGTTTCTATGTTTTATATTGCCCGAGATATAACTGTTTGAAGTGACCCCCCCCCCCCCCCTATTTTCTCTTCATTTCCTGTAGCCCCTACACCGTACTCTGAGAAGCGGGGCACAGTGTGTAATAGAGAAACAAGGGAAAGAAGAAATGCATGAAAGATTTCACAGAAAGGAGTCAAAATTGGTTAATAAAGTATACAGTCATATGAAAAAGTTTGGGCACCCCTATTAATCTTAATCATTTTTAGTTCTAAATATTTGGGTGTTTGCAACAGCCATTTCAATTTGATATATCTAATAACTGATGGACACAGTAATATTTCAGGATTGAAATGAGGTTTATTGTACTAACAGAAAATGTGCAATATGCATTAAACCAAAATTTGACCGGTGCAAAAGTATGGGCACCTCAACAGAAAAGTGACATTAATATTTAGTAGATCCTCCTTTTGCAAAAATAACAGCCTCTAGTCGCTTCCTGTAGCTTTTAATCAGTTCCTGGATCCTGGATGAAGGTATTTTTGACCATTCCTCTTTACAAAACAATTCCAGTTCAGTTAAGTTTGATGGTCGCCGAGCATGGACAGCCCGCTTCAAATTATCCCACAGATGTTCAATGATATTCAGGTCTGGGGACTGGGATGGCCATTCCAGAACATTGTAATTGTTCCTCTGCATGAATGCCTGAGTAGATTTGGAGCTGTGTTTTGGATCATTGTCTTGCTGAAATATCCATCCCCGGCGTAACTTCAAATTCGTCACTGATTCTTGTACATTATTCTCAAGAATCTGCTGATACTGAGTTGAATCCATGCGACCCTCAACTTTAACAAGATTCCCGGTGCCGGCATTGGCCACACAGCCCCAAAGCATGATGGAACCTCCAGCAAATTTTACAGTGGGTAGCAAGTGTTTTTATTGGAATGCTGTGTTTTTTTGACGCCATGCATAACGCCTTTTTGTATGACCAAACAACTCAATCTTTGTTTCATCAGTCCACAGGACCTTCTTCCAAAATGAAGCTGGCTTGTCCAAATGTGCTTTTGCATACCTCAGGCGACTCTGTTTGTGGCGTGCTTTCAGAAACGGCTTCTTTCGCATCACTCTCCCATACAGCTTCTCCTTGTGCAAAGTGTGCTGTATTGTTGACACCATTGCACAGTGACACCATCTGCAGCAAGATGATGCTGCAGCTCTTTGGAGGTGGTCTGTGGATTGTCCTTGACTGTTCTCACCATTCTTCTTCTCTGCCTTTCTGATATTTTTCTTGGCCTGCCACTTCTGGGCTTAACAAGAACTGTCCCTGTGGTCTTCCATTTCCTTACTATGTTCCTCACAGTGGAAACTGACAGGTTAAATCTCTGAGACAACTTTTTGTATCCTTCCCCTGAACAACTATGTTGAACAATCTTTGTTTTCAGATCATTTGAGAGTTGTTTTGAGGAGCCCATGATGCCACTCTTCAGAGGAGATTCAAATAGGAGAACAACTTGCAATTGGCCACCTTAAATACCTTTTCTCATGATTGGATACACCTGGCTATGAAGTTCAAAGCTCAGTGAGGTTACAAAACCAATTTTGTGCTTCAGTACGTCAGTAAAAAGTAGTTAGGAGTATTCAAATCAATAAAGTGATAAGGGTACCCAAATTTTTGCACCGGTCAAATTTTGGTTTAATGCATATTGCATATTTTCTGTTAGTACAATAAACCTCATTTCAATCCTGAAATATTACTGTGTCCATCAGTTATTAGATATATCAAATTGAAATGGCTGTTGCAAACACCCAAATATTTAGAACTAAAAATGATTAAGATTAATAGGGGTGCCCAAACTTTTTCATATGACTGTATTACAAAATGTATAAATGACACAAATACTGTCAGAAAATTAAAAGTTATTCCAAAGTTTAGTTACACTTTAAATTCTCAAGCAGTCATGGAAACCTGGCAAGTGTATTGGAGCCTTTAAACTACTAGATGTGGCCTCTTTCCACCCAAGCCATTGCACCCATTCTTGAAAAGTCTCAAACATCCCAGGGCCTGTGGCCTGTGATGTAGATCCCCGAAAAGACCTGTGGCCTACGCCACTAAATACTGCCTTGGAAACTGAGACAGGTAATAATAATAGTATAGGCTGTTGGTAGCTTAAAATGTGGCGCTATTATCTGGGTTGCCAAACTTTGAACACATTCTTGGGGTTACTGCCTAAATGCCATTGTTTTTGGACGTGAGGTGTGTTGTGACCAGAAGTCTGAATGATGCTCAGGGTTGGATGGAGAAGAAGAGGGTAAATAAACCCGACCCTTTGTGAAGGAGTCACTGTCACACTCACTACAGCTCAAATAGACTTTAGTGGAAATGACTGCGTGCATGCTCAGCCACCTCTCCTATATTGGGCAGGAATAGGTCAGATGCTGGGGTGGGGAGTGCCTATTTATCACTTCTGGCCTTAATCCAGACCTGTGTAAAACCACAATTTTTTTTGTTTTTGCATTAAAGCCATATATGAAGCATGCAAAAAAAAGATACCTGCTACCTATTTGGCTGCTGTGATTCCTTGTAAGCATGTAATACCTACAGATTGTCACTAGGTTGTGCAGATATCATAGAGGTGTTAGAACTTCACCAGCCTGTAGGCACCATTAACACATTCAGTGTGTTGTTCCTGACCTTACCTAGCAAATGGGTTTTGGAGGGGATGTAGAAAGGTGTTTTCATCAAGCATCCTGACACTGTGTGTGTTAGAGTAGCTGTTCTAGACGGTAATATGGATGCTCGGGGAGATGGTGACCTTTCAGTTTACTTAAGTGATGTTAACAATTGGCATATTAGTGTTACATGGAAAGATGAATGTTGGTGGATTGGCGCGTCTCGAATGCTTTTACAATGGAGCGTTTCCATTTGTTTATTTTGCGTAGTACGGCCGATGCTATGTACAAGCTGGTAATGACAACACACTTGTCCTGGTTTCTTTAACACTCAGGTTTTCCAGCGGAGACACATTCCAGTGTTAATAGCTCTTGAGATTTAGTGTTAATGCGTTTCAGATCCAATCTTGGCCAACAATATTGTCAACCAAGAAATCCATTCATTGTGGGTGGATGTCAACATTATAGAAATTTTCAAAATAAACGTTTTTTTTTTTTTGTTTGTTTTTTTAAATAAAACTTCCAATTCTGAAATCTTTTTATATTTCTTATTAAACTATGCTTTAAAAACAGCTCCTGAAAATATCGGGCTTTTTTTTTTTTTTTCTGGGGTAAAAATACTGAAACCAAATACTTCATTTACAGAGCTTCTACACCAACCTCTTTATAAAGGCAGATTCAACAGGGAATATTAATATATCTCCCACATAGTGTTAACCCCTTTCTAAACAGTACTATAATAAAGTGGAGTTGGGGCAGGTTGTTTCCACACCAAGCTGTCCTATAAATGCATAGGCTGAGAATCCAACTGTCCAGGTAAAGGTGATCAGGACTGCGATCAATTGTGGTACCCAAGTCAAAGCTGTAGCTAGACTTTCCTTCACTTGGGGCAAAGGCCCAGTGGCTAACCCTTACTCTATACCTAAATGCATAAAAGTGTCTTGTTGGTGCTTCCTTCCCGTGAAAATCAGTTGCTCTTCCACTTCAGCTACGCCTCTCCCCAAGTAGTTTTCTCACAAAGTGTTGTGCGTTTCCAATCAATTACCAATGCGGATGGAGACCATATCAGAGGGCAGAGTTCCCTTGTGGGACTAATAAAAAAATAAAAAATAAAATTGTGAAAAAAAAGGTTGCACAATGGGGGTGATTCATCTAGTCTGACATATTTTATGCCGGTCTTGATGTCCCCTGTGCCAACAGAGGGCGCTCTTAATTCATGATGAGGCTGAGCACTGCAACACACCACAGGTCCAAAAAAGTGGTGATAACAGTGCAAAAACTGCACTTTTTGGGTGTAGGGGTTTTGATAAATTTCCTCCCAATGTTGTATTTTTGAAAGAAACAGATTACACACAATTAGTATTTGTATGCAGCTGCTCCTAATTCTGACTGCATAGTCCGCTGGTGATATCTCTGGAAATAATACAAGGAGAACTGTGATCCTGGTGTCATATGAAAGAATCTCCAATTACAATGGGTTCAGGTGATAATCTAATGGTTATAGGGCCCCCAAATGCAGATATTGGGAGAGGTTAGGAGCGGGTAGTTGGATTTCAGTGATTTTGCTCCTTTTGTTCTCAGGCAGGTAAGACCTTGCCGGAGGAGTCTGGCTGTGTCTTTCTCCCCTCTCCAAGCTTACTACTCATGAACCACTTGGCGGAGCCTGGCAAGATGGCTGTCAGCTGACGGCTATCTAAAGTGTATGGCTGGCATGAGAGGGAGCAGGTAAATATTTTACACTGAATTTTGTTCAAAGCATAACCAGTGAAGGGATTGGAGAGGCAGGTGAGAAACTAGGGGAGGGGTAGACTAACCAGGTTACAAGGCTAATGATGGAT
This sequence comes from Leptodactylus fallax, assembly GCA_947044405.1. NCBI lineage: Eukaryota > Metazoa > Chordata > Amphibia > Anura > Leptodactylidae > Leptodactylus > Leptodactylus fallax. The sequence goes on from CAMRHE010000040.1 coordinate 705,555, forward strand.
TGGAGCATTAGATGGGAGTCCGCAGAGGAGATGTTGCAGTAGTCTAGGCGGGACATGGTGAGGGCATGGACTGGCATTGCTGTGAACTCAAGGTTGCAAAAAGAGCAGATCCGACAAATGTTTTTGGTAGAGGCTGCATGATTGGATTGACATGACTGATGGTTGTATCTCCAGTCTGTCTCTATACTAAGTGTTTTTCTAGAACAGAAACCTCTGTGTGAGATCCTCGTACCCATCATTTGTCCGCACAATCTGGTCCAGAAATCATGTAGGTTATCTTTCTGTCTGTAGTATCTTGGTGTTTTACATTTGGTAACCAGCGATAGGATGCCCCCACCATTCTGGACTATGTCAACATGTCTGTTTTTTTTATTTTGTAGATATTGCATGTATTGCTTTATCCTCTTTCTCCTCTCCATCTTCTCCCATTGACACTTTAATCTGTAATTCATTTAACTCTAGGAAGGGCAAGTTATTTAAATGATGGTCTGAAGACAAGTCTTCTAGCCGTGTCTCCATTAAATGTAAACAATGGCTGCCTTTGCGGTCTACACAATTTAGGTAGCTGTATAATTTATTGACTCCTTTTAACAGACTGATACGTTGTAACAGGGAACAAGCTTGGTGGATTCTTTTAATTCTGCAGGTTTTTCTTCCCAGTATGAATTGGTAAAAGGGCGTTCTTTGTGATGTCTTCAGATGCGTTCTTCATTGGGAACACTTGAGAACCATTTCTGATAAATGGCTGCAGGCAGCATCCATCAAAGCTAATGTACCTTCTATGTGTGATGTGTTCACTGGATTGGCTCCTGTAATTACTGAATGAGCCTACCTACCATCCTCACACCTTTCTTCTGCTAAATACCATCTGCTTTATTTCCTGTCCTCGCAGGTTATTCTTATTGAATGCGCCAGTTTGTGGGCGATTGTTGATAATCCTACGGACTTGTTTTTTTCATACATGTTATGTTGTGGAATATTTCATTAGTGGGTTATCAATCTTAGTGGTTTATTGCCTACTAGTCTACATGTGATCCATATGTGTGCAGAAGACTTGTAGCAATTTATTTATTAGTGGTTGTTATAGTTAGGCTTAATTTTTCATGTCTCTCATGAGACCAAAAGGTGGCTAAACGCTCCTTAAGATTACATTTATTCTTCCCAATCCACCTCATACACATACCTATTCGGCATGGCTGAGCGTGCATGTGTTCAGTAGGGAGGGGGGATAAGCAGCTGCTGATCTGTTGGGGTTCCAGGTGTTGGACCCCCATTTTCAGGTCGATAGAGTTCAGTCCCAGAAATTCCCTTTAACTTGGAGACATTATTTCGCCCAACATATACTCATACCTAAAAAGAGGCGTGATTTTAAAAGGGGTGTGACCTACATAACTGCCATTATTCGTAATCGAGGTAAAATACCCGATGAATTTTGATTTGTGTAGTAATTGCCCAGCCCTACTAATAAGGACAGATTCCACGTCTTCTTTCTCCGCGGCAAGATCAAGTAGGATAGTAATTTTTTCAACGTCCTGCGGTGATCTCTCTCTCCCATTGTTTTCAATCGAGGCGGAATTCCGCCATGTAAACTGGGCATTACCGTTAACAGGTTTCTTCTGACATTTGTTCAAAATGCACCTGGTTTACCATTTATATATTCGTTCTTGTGTGGAAAATCCCCCCTCCCGAAATCTGTGCAATCCATTGTATTACATATATTAGTTTATGTAAGTTTTGGGTGACTTGTGATTTGTATTATGTTTAGAAATATAGAAAGGTAAAAAACATAAATTAAAACAAAAGTTATAACCTTGCTGCTTCTCGTCGGAAATAGGAAACTGCCATAATTTGAAAGTATAAAAAAATAAAATGCAAATTTATATTTTTAACACTCATTTCCCAATTTTCTGTTCTTGAGCTTTTGCTATTTTTTTTTTGCGTTTTAAGGATGCCACCTATGTGAAAAGACTTATACTTAAATAATACAATAAAAAACATATTATATTATAATTATATATTTACTTCTATAAATATGCAGGTTAGGAAATCTACATGCACAAAAACTTGAAATAATTTTAAACTCCATTAACAAAGTATCAATTGCACAATATGCTACAATGTTTTTTATATAAATGAGGCATATTGGGGACATTTCCACATTTAGTTAGATGATTTATATTAAAATAAGGGCCTCTAGATGGAGCTTCAGCACTTCCAAACGTTGCACACCATCTCCCGTCTCTTACACAAGGAGAGAGGACATTTATTTCATTCAGGGCTAGCTGCTTTACACATCCTTCTGGGCTGTGAAGAGAGAGAGTGTGTGTTGTCATTCTGTGTGGTGTGTTTTTTTTTTTTTTTTTTTTTTTTTTTGTTTAAATCAAGTACTTGTTTATTCGTAAAATATCAACTATCGGTGTACAACATTTTTGTTGTAATACAAAGAAATTTTTCTACAAAACAAAATCCTGTTTTAATTAAACATAGAATTTACATCACTTTATAGGCAAAGTGAGAAATTCCAAATAATTCTAATTAATTGTGTACATGTTAATCTTTTTCTTAGTTTTGGTTGTACATTTATAATTTTGTCATAATCCTGAAAATAATTTTGATACTAGTAAAAAGTTCTAAATTCTATATGTACTGTATGCAATTTTATTTTATGTTAGTTACAGGAAGCTATAATGTTAGCTTTACAGTGTAACATTATAGAAATTGAATGGATTGCAGTTAAAAATTCATTTTATAGCATTTCATTCTCTGCAAAATATTGAAGAATAAAGATGATTCTTTTACTGTATCTTTATTTTATTTAAAAAAAAAATATTAAATATAAAAAAATGTTTTTAAGAAAAGGTTACAAAACTGCTTTGATTTTTTTGTTTTTGTACAGTGTTTAGCAATTTTTTTTTTCTTTTGTAGCCAAACTCTGGTTGCTTAAATTTTCCCCACTGATTGTTGGTAGGAAAATGATCAATAAATGATTATCAATAAATCAGGAGCTGTTACACGCTACTTCTGATCCCTCCCTTGAGTTTTCGGTATACTTGCCAAAGGTAACTAATAAATGTAGAGCTTTTCCTGCTACCATATTCATTCCCTTCAAATATTTTATTTTTTTAATTTATTTATTTTTTGAGGGGGTAAATGCAAGTGTCTATGCAAAGCAGAGCTTTTGTGATATTGAGGAGACACACATATTGTGTTTAAAATATGCATTTTTTTTTTTTTTTTAAGTGTTTTTATTTATTTACACTGTCCAAAAAAAATTGTGATGGAGTCTGAAGAAAATTATGAAAAATGACTCCCTTAGGATGTGCACAGTCCTATCTGTGTATTGTTAAAGGATAGGACAAAAAACCTTTACCACTGGTCCTAGATGTTTATCTCAGAAGTCCATTGTATGACATGCAAATAATTGTAATGTCAGAGCAGTTACAAACAAAAGAAATGAAAAATGTTGACAACATCTCAAAGGTTAATTAAAACGTAGAGTTAAAAGAGAAATAACTCCTGCAGTCAGATCTTTAGACCTTTTTTTTATTTTTATGCAAATAGCTTGGAAAATATTTTTAATTGGTCAAAAAAATTGTTACACTCCAAAATGGTGCACATTGGACCCAGCAGTGAAAGGGTAAAAGGGTTGGCCAAGCTTCTGAGATTTATCTTGCGGTGCACAGGTATTTCTAATAGATACACAGTGAAGGGACTGGGGAAAAAAATCTGACATCCTTGAGAGTGGAATACCACACTGTACAGTATAGTTGGGTGTAAACAGTAAGATTTTGGCACCAGAGAGACGATAGTCTGATACTTTATCATCATTAGGGTCCTTGTGAGCCCTTTATATACCCTCTGTTTTTATTTAATTTTTTATGTCAAGATAAAAACCATATTAAAGGAGAAAATGTGATGATGGTATCAAAATAAATCTCTGCTCTTCCCCATAAGTGTGGGGGTTTTTTTTTTTTTTTTTTTTTTTTAAGGTGTAGCTCCTTTATAGTAGTAGTGGCCACTGATCAAAATTTTTATTAGTAAATCAGGTGAAATTTTAGCATTTGCTATAATTGGTCATTCAGTAATTTTTTTTTTTTTTTGTATATTACGTTTTCAGCTTTTTTTTATTTATGTACATTTTACTGAAATTAGACAAATTATGGAATTTATAATACTGTTATTGTTAAAAATTGTCATCCTCTATAAGGAATTTGGCACATGGATAAGGAGCTTTGTTTTGAGTTTTTTACTTTTATTTTTTTATATATAATTTTTTTTTTTTTTTTTTTTTTGCAACTGTCAGGTACCAGGCACTTTTGTAATCTTGTGCCATAACATAAAGCCCATCCACAGGTGTTGGCTACACGATTCCAAGACCAGTGAAAGTAGATTTCATGTTTTAAACTTAATTAAAACTTCCTTTTTTTGCCTTTTTTTAAGTATTGTATACCTCAGAAAAGAAAATGCAAAATAATGGTGGTATCACAATATACAGCTTGATGCACTTCCTGCTATATAATTTCTGTGACTCATTACAACTGGAGTCGGATTTGCTTCCATTTCTTCATGGTCATGAAGAAATGATTTTGTATTAGTTTCAGTAGCCACATGGAAGATCCACTGACATTCTATTAATTTCTATGGCACCATCTTTAGAACACCAGTTGGCTTCAGATCTCAATGGGTCTTTGCCTAGAATGTGATGGGAATCTGAGTGTTGGCAAAAGAATTTGGGTGCTGTTTACAGAATTGCAGAGCGCTCTTTATGGAAATCAGCAGGAGTCCAAGCTTCCAGATCCCTTTTGACTGGATTTTCCCCTTTCTAAGAACAAAAATCCACCTGAGTTGGCATTTTCAGTGTGAAATCAATTTTTGATCCTTAATATTTTTGTGCAAATTTTTTTTTTTTTATTAAAAAAAAATCTGAAAGACTTGCATTTACCAATAGTTTCAATTTTAGGTTTCAACTATTTATTTTTTGTTAAAAAAAAAAACTTTATTTTTTTTCTACTTCTGTGTATTTCTCTGAACAATAACATGGTGTTTGCTTTCATGCTCTGAATAATGGGTGAGCTGTTTGGCTGGGTCTGTAATGTGCTTACTGGATATACATTTTACGTAGCGCGAAGATTAAATAAATAGAAAATCGTCCACAGTCTGATCAGATTTTAATTACAGGCTTGGGCGATGTGTATTACAATGTATACCCCAGCACATGCTTTACTGTAGGCCAAGACAACATTTACTAGTATGCAGTATCTGGTAACAGACGGTGAACCAATAAATACAGATTCAGAGACATAAATTGTGTGGTTAATTATAATATAATTATTATGTAGTTATATTATATTATATTTTTTTTATATGTTTTTAAGAAAGATGTAATTCATTGAGAATTTTTTTTTGTTTTATGAATTATTATTATTATTATTATTATTATTATTATTATTTTTTTTTTTTTTTTTTAATATAAAAACCTTTCAAGCCAAGAAATAAAACTAAGCATTGCAACTGATCTTATAAAAGTTTTAAAGCGCCAGCTCTGCCAGGGAAAAAAAAAATAAATCTAATATTTTCAGGTATTTTTTCCAGCTTCTATAGAAAATAAATACAACATATATAATTTTGTATATGCTTTTGTATTTTTAATATATACAGTAGTAATAGATTCCATGTGGAATTTCCGTGCTGTTTTTGTTTAAAGAAACACAAGCCACCCCGACTCCTGAGAGTAAAATCAAACGTCTAACACTCGAATGTAACCCTCTTAGCTTTGTCTTTTGGGGGATGAAAGCCAGGCATTCCTAAGTTGTCTGTATGTCTTGTAAAGATTTGCGGGTTAATAAGTCTCTGAGTGTAAAGAAAATAATATCTACTTTACAAGGGGTAAGATATGATATTCACGGAGAAGTTGGGAAGAAAGTGAAATTAGGCTGAATAATTGTTCATTCATGTGGGTCTCTCTAGCTTGTTCCCTGATGTCTCGAATTACATTGCCTTAGGTCCTGTGCTTGGTTGGCTATCTCTACATCTTAACGAGGCTCTGGGAATTTCAGCTTCTTTACAAAAGTTTGCTTTGTGTTCCCTCATCTCCCTCCCACTTCTTCTTGTTTGCAGGATGCTACAGCTGCTGACATCAGAAAAGCCTATCGCAAGCTCTCCTTAACGCTGCACCCAGACAAGAATAAAGAAGAAAATGCAGAGACACAGTTCAGACAAGTAAGTCCATAATATATCTTGGGAGCAATTATGTACTTTTTGCGTTTTTGTATCTTTTTTATTATTTTCAAATTTTTCTTGTGATCTAATCACATATTTCTAATATATGTACATAATTTAAAATTAATTTTTACATGGCACAGAAACATTTCTTCTTGACTTTTTTTTTCTATAAATTTTAGACCTTTGTAGTCTTTGCAGAACTTTTTTTTTTTTTTTTTTATTTATTTAAACACTGGTTTACTTTGTATTGTTCTAGTTGGTAGCAATCTATGAAGTATTAAAAGATGAAGAACGACGAGCGAGGTAAGGACCACGTCTGCATTATTTTATTACATATATTATTTTTTTATTACTCAATGCATGGTTGACATAAAATGGACACAAAGTCAGAACACTTATTTTAGTACTAAATTTTATAATCTGATTTTATTGTGCAATTTTTTTTTGTATTCTTGTTAATACTCGTGTAACAGAATGATTTTGAATTGTTTTAAAATGGTTCATGGGTTTGGATGTATTTTTCATGTATAAGGCCACTTTCACAGTATTTTGGTCACTATGTTTTTTCCATGCAAAATGATGCCGTGTGAAAATGGCATTTAATTCAATGGCTTGTTTTAGTTGTAATTTTTCTTTTTATACCTTAAGCACCCTCCTCACCCCAGAAAATACATGGCAAAGCAGCTGTCAAGCTGCAATGTGTGACTATGGCCTACCAGCGTTTTACACTAGGGTTTCAATGCCTTGTTACTAAGGAAGCATCTCTGGATACCTGTGCACACTTTTTCCCAAGAGGCCAGTGTTTACATTTGCCAAAGGCATGAAATTCAGGCTTAGTACATTACTACAGGCACACATGCATGGGCAACAAACCAAATCCTTCATAGACTCTCAGCACTGCATTAATATCAGCTGTTTGCTAACATTAATTTTCTTATTTACTCATCTCAGACACTTCATTAGATACACTTTTTGGCCATGACGCCTGGCAGTATACCACCGTACAACCCAAAAGGGAGAACAAGCTGAAGTGTGCGCTTTAAACCCTGCCAAGCCAGCAGATCTTTATCTCCGTGCTGGTCCAGTCAGTGTTACAATGCACATTCTAGACCTACAAAGTGCAATCCATCATTCTGTACAGAGTTTCAGAAACCCTGATGGGATTTCATGGCATCAAAAGTGTCGATCCCACTGTAATTGTAAGAAAAATTCTTTAACTCTTGGGGTGCTAAGAATCCCCCTCTTATATAAAATCCCCCTATTCATCACTTTATTTTATTGTTGTGGGTTAAGTTGCTTCACTTAATAAGTAGCATAGCCTGAGTCTTCTAGATATAGTAGTAATCTATAGAACATGTTATTTTCTATGAACAGACTTGAGACCGTGTTCACACTGCTAAAATGTTTGCATTGCGGGAAACCTTTTCTGTGTTTTTGTTCTTTATCCAATGTTTTCACATTCTAGTTGAATAGATTTGTATCTCTATCCATTGTGTAATTCTCAAAAACAGTGCGGAGAAGCGCGTGATGGGAGTAACGTTTATCAGAAGGTGTAAACTGATTTCACCCCATCTTCGACGTCCGCCCATTTTATTTTAACACGCAACTTCAGCCGCCCTTTACTGGTTTATTATACAGCACTTTCTCTTTTTTGGCCTTGTGCCTCGATTTGGCTGGAGGCAAGCAGTAATCCCCCATAAACACTTAATCTTTTGGGCCGTTTTGGTAATTGAGATAAAATAAATATATAACTATCAGAGCTATTTCGGCTAGGGCTCGGGCGTTTTAACCTCTTTGCAAAAAAAAAGAGAATAGGGTTTTCTGTGAAAAACAACAAAAATTTTGGGTGGACACTTTATGGAGCAGTGATTGTGGAAAGTGCTGGGTAATGATCGATGCTGACTTTGTAATTCTTACGGGATCCGAGTCATTGGCTGGAGAAATAAATAGTATATTGAGCTGAAGGAAGTTACAGAAGATTTTATTTGGTCTTTACCTTGTGGTTTTTTTTTTATAAAACTTTGTATAAATTTTTGCTTGATTACATTATTATTACAAATGTAGACAAATCTTTCAAAAAATTTCTTATCAGTGTTTCCTATGGTCCATAAAGTGTTAGTCTTTTTGTATCCAAGTTTAGTGAACCTGTTACATTTACACCAATTAACTCTTGACCATGTAAAGATGCTCAGGCACCCCAACAAATATCGAGTGATTTATTTTATATTACTTTTTGTATTATTTGTTTGTTTTTTAACACTGGCCCTTGTAATTTAATAGCGAGCCATTGGCTCTGAGCAAGCCACAATGTCTCAACAGAGAGTGTGTACAAGCGGAGATTCCGAATGCAAAAAAGCAGATTTCTTTTTAGCACAGCTAATGAAACCTGTCAGGAATAATAGGAAAGGAAATTGAGCGTGCATTTTATTGGTACAGCTCATAGCACCTAGGTATACACTGTGTATCTGGTCCATTTGGCACAGGGAGTGTTACATTGTCTTCAGATATTCCTGATATCACCACCTTACTATACTTTTATACCATAAAGATTTTTTTTTTTTTTTCCAAAAGCTTTAGTCTTGTACAAGAGGATAACAGGAGGTATTCTGGTATTCTGTAATTTGTAGCCATAGTAAAGTGTAATATTCTTCCTTTTTATGCAGATGTCTGTGTCTTATTTAATTAATACCCATCCTAACGTGTAAATTGTTAAAAAAAAAAAAAAAATAAATCTGTTCTAGAACAATGAGGTTTTTTTTTTGTTTTCTTATAACCCTGAGTTGTGCCGTATCTCATGAGTTGTACAAAGTAGTTTTTTCATGGCACAGTGTGCACCCGAGGGTAACCAGTTTTCACGGATCCCTCATAGTCTTGAGTCTATTGAAGGATCTATGAAAACAGCCTGGAAAATGGCATGTTCTATTATTTAACAAATCTGTCACACAGACCATAAAAAAAAAAAAACCTGTCGTGTGAATAGATCTATTAATGTCTATGGTGCAGGCTATTAATACAACGGCTACACACGGCCGGAGATCTCTGCATTTATTCCTAATTTAAGTTTATAAATAAATTGCCAACTGGGTGTTACCAGTTGGGGGTGTGTTCCTCCACACTCAGTGTCCAATCAGGGCTGACTGTATCAGAATGAATCAGGACACACCTCCTTGACAAGGGGGAATGGTAACACCTACTTGGCAATTTAGTCATAAATTTCCAGGACATAATACAGAGGAACAGCACAAAAGTGTAGTGTGCGCCGTTTTTGGATGGCCATCCATTGTCATCAGGTTTTTTGCTTTTGTTAAACCGATTGGCTAAACGGATGCTAAAAATATGATAAAGTTGGCCAAACCCTCAGCTCTCTCCCTGCAGACAGTAGGGAAAGGAGGACTGGGCCCTGGAATTTGTGGCAGTGGTGTATTCTTCTCTCCCCAATGACAGCACATGCACACTTGCCTTGGATGAGCGTGCATGTGTATAGTAGTTTGGGAGTAATAGCTGTCAACCAGACTTTTCATAAATGAATAGTACAGTTGAATATAAGAAACTTTTAATATATCTTAAGTGTAGAAGGAAACCTATTTCTTTATCAGGTTTAGATACTTGATCTTCCGGCAGTGCTTTTTACAGAAAGTCTGCAGAGTTTTCCACTGCTGACTTTCTGCTTCAATTATAGCTTTAGGGAAACCGCCGGTGTTTCCACTGTGGGCATTATTTTTCAATGTGTGGATGAGACTTGCTAAAATCCCACCCACTTTGCAGGGACTGTAAAATGCCATGTTTTTTGCCGTGGCGTTTCCACTGCGGCCAATCCACGGCGATTCAGCCTAACATTGCTATGTTTCGAGATAAGACTCTAATAGTGCACAGAATTGGGAAATAATCAATTAACAGCCTCCTCCTCTCCCTCCCCTCTCCATAGACTACTTTGTAGTGAATACAGAGTAGGACTCTATATAAATAAACAGTCTGAGTGAAGATAAGGAGGAGGAGAGCAGACTAATAAGTGGAGAAGGAAACAGATTTCTTTAATAAGATATATATTACAAAGATTCATATATTCCCCTGTACTAGTCATTTGTGACAAATGGTTTTATAAGTGGTATAGGAAAGTCCAGAGCAGCACCGAAAACCTCTTCACTGGTGTGCGGGTGTAAGCCTAAACCAGGCAATGGATCCCGCATAAATATTAAATTAAAATAAGACAGCATTCCAGGATTGAAGAAAAATTGCAAAAGTGTATCTTTTATCCATTGGCAAGGTTTTGTGACAATGCTCATAGCATGAAATATAGTTTATATATCTGATAACTCCAGCCATAAGAAAATTGTATATAAAAAAATGTATTAGTCCCCATATAAAATGTGCCGCTGTAGTGTCACTCCTTGTCATTCCTCCACCTGTATGTGGATGGATTGTAATATCCGACAGATATTATTAAGGCTACCGATGGCAGCCAGTGGCTCAGATGTAATAAGATACAGTCTGGAAGTAGGGGTGGGAAGCTGAAAAATAGCTGTAAAGGGAAGATATTTTGTTCTTAAATGTTGATATTTAATAAAGTGTTAACCTGCTGTTACATTGAGTACGCAGTGCAGACATAGCAGAGCTAAGGTTATTTGGTTTAGACTGGTGCGACGTTGTCTTGTCAACTGCATGTAAGTAGTACAGAGAAATCTGCCCAGTTATTTCTATTTGCGGTGGTGTTTTACCATGGTGGTAAATGGATGGAAGATGTGACGTAAATGCAAGAAATGCCTTATCTACATGGTAAGTAAACTTAAAAGGAGTCACTGGCCCCACAAATAAATTGGATAGGGTCACCTGAATCAGTGTTCCCCCTTGTGCTTTGGTGCGAAATATCACTATTTTTGTTAATCTGCAAATGATCTCTTTGAAGCAATGACCGTGTCCTCCAAAGAGCTCATCTGTATATTGACACAAATAGTGATATATTGGCAAAAGAGGCAGCGATTCACAAGGGTAAAACACAGGTTAGCGTCAACTGAATCAAACAATCTGTGGGGCTGAGTGGTATGCAGGGTTCTGGTGACACAACCCCCTTTAACACATCTAGGGTCTGATTTGTCAAAACTAAGTGCCCCATTCACATAAGAAAAAGACAGTAGAACCTGCTGTCTAGGCAGTCGGTCAGTTATCTTATGTGTATAGGGGTGTCCCAACTAGCTCCTCCGCAGATGATGATGGGGGGAAAAGTATCAGATCTACTGAATTCCAATGAACTCTCCTTGTTTTCAGTGGACATAAACCAGCACCAGAAGAGACCGGCAGTGGTCGCCTCTACTCGTCCCATTCAGGAGGGTGCATGTGTATGGTGGGGTTAGCAGGCAATAGCTGCTGACTGACTGTTTGGTCAACAGTTGTTGAAAGTGTGTGGGCGGAATAACTGTCTTTCTTGCCTGTAACATCCAATTATTGCACATCTTTCATTTCTTACATTACTGGATAAATGGAAGCTCTGTTGCGATGGGTTGGGCCGGACAACAAGGACACATTTTCTAGTGTATTGATAAACCATATTTAAACCAGTGTGAAAACTGGTCCTATTTTCTATTACTCACAATAGGGAAAAGAAAGCTAGGCTTGGATTGGTAGTTAAGTGCAGCAAGGTAAATTTTTGGGTTGATAGTTTAGACAAGTTATACATTTCTACGGCATCAAGTCCATTGGGTGCAAAAAAACGAACACAACTTTTTAGGGGCTTTTCTATTGCTGCCACTGGAAATTCAGACAATCACCAGACAAATCAACACATGCAAAGACCGGTGGACCATCGGAGGAATATGGAAGCCTCCAAATGCCCCCGATAACAGATGTCGGGGGAGCGAAGCCTGATCCTTTTGTTCTCGGGGCGAGAAGTTGCCACCAGAGGTGTCTTGTCAGCAACTTTCTTCCCTCTCCCCATTCAGCACATATACATGTCCAGTGCAAGCTGGTTGGGCATCCATATGGGGAGGGAGGCCTGAAAAGAGCTGTAGGTCGAATGAACGCTCTGCTGACCACTGAGTATATATGGCCAGCGTTACTCATGGAAACCAGAAGGAAAACCTTCATTGTTTGCTGGTAAATTTGCTATATTAAAACAGTCTTACTACTACGAAGTTGCTTTTCAGATTTTAACTTTAAAAAAAAAAAAAAAAAGAGAGAAAAAAAAAAGTATTATTTTTGAGGCTGATATGTGTTGAGCGTACCATGTTGGAGTTTTTGAGCACCCCAGTTGGCTAGGATCTAGCGTCTGCGTTGTCGAGGCCCCATTCACATTCTTGTATAGTGAAAAGCTTCTGTATAGCGGTGCAATGTATTACAGTTGTGTGCCGCAGTCAGGGCTCATTAGACTTGCTTTACACTGAATGCGCACACTGCGAGCTGCTCCCCACCCCACATGTGCGTTAACAATGCAAAGAATCCTTTCCTGGGCATGTGGGTCACATTGTTGAACCCTATGTAAAAAAATAAATAAAAAAATTCTCCAAAACTGCAGTTCACTCTTTTAACGGTGCACACCATTGAGGAGCTCAATAAAATCTGTTCACAGATCTTGAAAAGACCTTCCTGATAGGATAGGGTTGATACTTATTTTCTGTATTCACTGGGCAGAGACTTCTCTTCTCCCTATGCTGTATCTGTATTTTTAGAGGTTTTTTTTAAATTTATTTTTCTTGCATTTATTGGTCCAGTGTGAACAATACTGAGCATTCACTTTGATCATATTCACCCTTTCTATATGAAGCATAAATGTTTTACCTTAGGGAACTATATCCATTAAAATATCAGTCACTACTAGACCTATTATACAGGCTATTTGGAAGGGGTGTGATGTCGTAAAAACCTATAAAAAGCATAGTTGTTATTGTAAGACTCCATTTTTTTACATTCATTTAGCAAATATTTTGAACGGGTGCCAAAAAGGACGCAAATAGATGGCCATCCGTTTACTAGAGATCAATGTAAAAAAAAAAAAAAAAAAAAATCAATTTCTCTAGGTTTTTTTTTTTTTTTTGAGTGGACATAATCTACCAGACTTTTGTCTACATCCTTAAAAAAATGAACAGAAACAGATCAGGGTTTTTTTTTTTTTTTCATTCTTTTTATGTAAACAGACGGCCATCCATTTGCTTCTGTTTGCTTTATTTTTTTTCCATCCGTTAAACGGTTCTGCTAAACGGTTCTGCTAAACAGATATAAAATTGATGATTATTTTATATAGCACCAACATATTCCGCAGAATTTTACAAAGCAACGTGATCAGAATGGAGCCGAACATGTTTTATTCTGCAAATTCTGTTCTCAGAGTAAATGGGTTATCTAGCTTTTAAGAACAGATGAGGTTTGTCAGGACCCCTGCAGATCAGCTGTTTACATGCCTAGGGCTGCGCTGCTTACTCACCGTACTTTTAGTAGTAGCAGTTATGGGAACTACAAGGGTGTCCTGTACAAGTTTATGGGACAACGCTGCAGTACCAATAACTGCCACTACTAATAGTAGGACAAGTGAGAATCCATCAGCATGTAAATGGCTGATCTAAAACTGATGGCCTACCCAAAGGATAGGCCATAATTCTTCAAAACCCTAGGAATTTGCTACTTCACATGTGATGGATCATCTATCACAAGCTAGGTGGGCCTTACAGTGAGTTGATTGCCAAATATTCACAGATTATGATATTGGGTTTCATGAAATACGAGGCATTGACCTATAGGGAGCTGCCTTCCAAAAGGTGGCGCTAGAGAAAATTCCTCTTTTCTACCAAGGTGGACTTATTTGCATTTTTCTTGCCAAATAAGTGTTGCACTGATGATCAATGAAAAAAAAAAAAATGAAACTAGTAAAAATTAAATAAATAAATAAATAAAAAAAGAAAAAATATATATATATATATATATATATATATATATATATATATATATATATAATATATATAAAAATAGTATGGTCACATTACAGTTGTTTATAGTCCGTTTGGTCTCATCCATCAATAACTGTAGTAGAGTGATGGATGCAGGAGTCCCCTCCAGCTGTGTCCCTTCCCATTGACTATAATGTAAAAAAACATGACCGATGCTTCATTTTGTTTGCTTACTTTTGTAACTGCATGCAGGATTTTTTCTTCCATCAGAAAAAAGTTCTGTCATGTTTTATACATGGCGCTGAATGCAGACACACTAGAAATGTAATGTCCATTGCTCTCATCCTGTGACTGATGAAAGCATTGGATATTAACAGTAGTGTGACCCTACCCTTAGGTATCCTAGAAGCAGGAATATGGTAGCTTTCATTGCAACTTAGATAGGACCTGTCACCTCTCCTGAAATGTCTTTTAGTTAATCATGTATTCCCCATATAATTCTGGAACATCTTTTCCTAAACCTGTGCATTGTCGTTCCAATTTTATTCCTCATAGAAATGTAAGAATAAACTGACAAATGGGCATTACCATTCACATTGTCAATGGTACAGTCTGCCTGATTGGATCGTGTCCGTTTGGATATGGACACGCCCCCAACTGATAACGCCAAATTCATTTCTTCATACATTTCTAGGAGAAATAACATAGAAATGGCGCATATTTAGTGTTTTTGCCATGGAATTGGAATTGTGTGCTCCATGTTGGTGGAATTTGTTAGAGTTTGTGTCTGAAGTGGACAGCACCTTCTTAGTGCTAAGCTCTTCTGGGGATAGGCAGCGAGCAGTTTCTGTAGTGGAATTCTTGTGCTAAAATCCTTTTAATAGGGCATATAGTATAGATAGCCACCCCCAAATGTTTATTTTTATTTCTTTTAGAAAAGGGGCACAATGGGTTCAGAAAATTTAAAGAATTACTCATATTGTTGATCCAGTGTCGCTGCTACCAGACAAAGGACCGTATAATGTACCGAGATGTTTCATAAAAGCACTAACAATATGGGATCTTGAAGGAGTTACCTAACAAGGCAAAATGGGTTAAAGAAATAGAGGCATTGCTCTCCTCACGTATACCTCTTCACTGTCATTCCATCTGTCTCCAGGTCCCGTGCTGCTCTCTCTGTTCCTGTACTTTGTTATCTACTTCCTGTTCCTGTACCGTGCTGCTCTCTACTTCCTGTACTGTTCTCTACTTCCTGTACGTGCTGCTCTCTACTTCCTGTACTGTTCTCACTTGCTGTTCCTGTACCATGCTGCTCTCTACTTCCTGTAGAACACAATCACTTGCTCAATCACAGGCCAAAGTGCTGACCCGCCTCTATCAGTGATTGGCTGATCGGTATTTCCAGTGTATTGAGATGGACCAGCAAGTAGAGAGCAATGGGAGGGTCTGGAGTGTTAAAATGGTGGTAGTGGGGGATTGGTGAAGCGAGCAGTACTTCTTTAATCCATTCTGATTTGGTGTTTTGTTTTTTTTTTTTAATCTTGCTGGACAACCCTTTTGATATTAAATACTGTTACTTTTTTTTCCCCTTGGGATATTATATGATCCTTTTGTATTTTTTACCCAGTATACTGCATACATTACATTACTAGGCTATGCTACAATTTTTTTTATTTTTTTAATGATTTCTGTTGGGTTTTTTTTTTTTTTTTTCAGCCTCTGTTCTAAAAGTGGGTTTTAATGGAAGCTATCTTCTTTTAAAATGGACAGTTGTGCGGGCCATGATGTTCATTGATAGTAAAATCAATGGGGAATTGATTGTACGGATTAATCCTAGGAGACGTTTGCTCGGAGCAGCAGACATTGTTGAGTAAAGTGCTCTCTTAAGCATCTAATGCATTAAATGTATACCGCGTTAACCCCCGCATGGCCAAATCACATTTTAAAAAGTGATGAATGTGGCCGACCCCAAAACATCACTCAGTAAAGTCGGGCTTTATTTTTGTCTAAAATCTGTGTTTGTATATTTAACTTTTTTTTTTTTTTTTTTTTCCCTGCCAACTAGTAATTAATTTTCCTTGTCTGCTCAAAAAATAAAAACATTTAGAATTGGAATCCATAAATATCAGATTTTTTTTATTTTTATTCCCCCTTCTTGCCTCTCTCTGCTCATCTCTTCTCCCTCGCCGGCTCTCTCCAAATAACACTAGGTATCAATTTAATAATAAGTATGGAAGTAGCAACTGCATTTGTTGGTTTTAAATTGATTTACATGTCAAGACTGGCAGTTTAGCAGCTGCGCTATTATTCCTGGATTGGTCAATTTACTTGAGAAAAACCTACTACGGAGTCCTAGTGACCTGCATGACAATATAGGCCCTATTTCTATTCCTGTAATTAGGCTTGCCACTAACTCGGAATATTTTTAATTAAAATATTTTGGTCAATGTGTTGCTCCAAATTAGGCCTTTCAAAGCTGATTTTAATTCTTGGCAGAGTGTGATCAGAATCCCCAATGACTGCTGCTGGATTTAAGGTTAACAGGTTGTATTTCTTTAAATTAATACTAAAAAATTAACTTTTTTTTTTTTTTTTCCATTCCTTATTGATAAATTTGTGTGTGCATCCCATAAAAAAAAAAAAAAAAAAATGCTCATCACATTTGTGTGTGTGTGTGCGTCTAATTTAATAAAATAAATATATATATATATATATATATATATATATATATATATATATATATAATAATAATAATAATAGTCCTTTAATAGTCCCACAGTGGGGACACACAGGATATATATTTATTTTATTAAATTATATATACACAGTGTGTGTGTGTGTGTGTGTGTGTGTGTGTATATATATATATATATATATATATATATATATATATATATATATATATATTTATTTATTTTTTTTTCCCCAAATTTAAGGGGTTTCCTTTGATAAGCCATAGTGTTTACGCCTTCATTTACACAGCTGTTTTTCATGGCTGTTTTGCTGTCGAGGGGTGGCCATTTTCACGGATCCCTCATACATTACATGACGACATATATTTTGGCTTTTTTTTTTTTTTTAAACTACTATGTGAATATAGACTAAGTCCCCACGTTGCAGAAAAGCAGTGTTTTGCAGAAACACCCTGGGAAAAAAAAGTGTTTTACAGTACCAACTAAATGAAAGAGGTTTTAGTTAATCTCATCCACACATTGCGGGAGAAAAATAAAAACATGGAAAAACTGAGGGTTTTTTTTTTTTTTTTTAAACACACGTTAGTTTTAGTTGCGGAATTGTGTTTCCCTATAGATTTAATAGGGAAAAGAAAATGCAGAGGAAAATGCTGTAAGAACTCAATGAAAAAGGCTGTGATTAAAAAAAAACAAATAAAAAAAAAAACGCGCTTGCTGCGCTGTGTAAACATAGGTAAACTTCTGCGTTTCGCTACATAGAGCCTTTAGCCTAAGAGGCTTTTTTTTTTTTTTTCCCATTTGAACAGCCTGATAAAGGAGTAAGTGTCATATCCTTGGGCATGCAGCCGCAGGGACCCCAAAGGATCCTGAGAATACGAGTAATATTGGATCCCTGGGTGCTGTAAGTCATGCAGTGTTACCGCCCACTTGTCTAGTAGACCCTAAATTGCATCAACTATAAAAGGGCTTATATCTTTGGAACGGCTGAATAGGTTTAGATAAACAAAACACCAAAATGCTCAGGGTGACAGCGCCGATCAGATGAGGTAGGTCATTGGGATTTTTAGACCTGGTGACCGGTTACCAAGAGGAATGGTGAGACATTGTTGTCAATTTATACATATCCAGGAGGATTAGCAGAGGAACGGTTTATTGCAGAATTCAATGAACTTTCATATATTGGAGCATGCTAACGCTTAATCACTGAAGCACTGGTAAAACTGTCTCCTATATATCATTGTATATCTGCATTTTTTCCATTTGTGCTCGGCTCTAGTGCCGGTGTGGAGGGGGTTGGAGGAGCTTGGCATTTTCTTTCCATGACACAGCAGCATTTTATTCACCTTGTAGATGATAATGATTATAATAACCACTGACAATTGTGCGCCATCCTCCTGCAATTACAGCACTCGCGCCTCTGACCAGGTCCTCTAGGTCTAAAAGCATTTTGAAGGTGAAATTTTCCACATTTTAAAGGCCTGTGTTATACCATGTGAAAATACAGTGGTGTGTATACACATCATTTATTCTATGGAAGGGGCACGCTGAACCCTCAGTAATTGGCATCCACATGGGAACCTCCAAAAAGAATTGGAAGGATTTTGGCCTGTAAATTGTAACCCCAGACTTTACCTTTAAAGGGAACTTATCACATTGAAAATGCAGTCTTATCTGCAGACAGCATGTTATAGACCACGAGGGGCTGAACAGAGTGATATATAGTTTTGTGGGAAAAGATTCTGTATAACTTGTATTTAGTTGACCTAAACCTCTGCATATTCTGAGTCCAGTAGGCAGTCTTGTTTTATGATGGACAGATATCTCTGTATACTCAAGGGTAGGCTGTCGAGACCCACCCAATGAACTCAAATGTAAAGCACCATGGAATTAATGATGCTATATAAATAAACAATAATAATAATAAGCCCATAACTGGATCTATGAAACTTGTATTGAATTTTTCCTTGCAAAATATTCGGTGTGACCTTTGCCCTTTGCCTTCCATCAGTTCTTCTCGGTACTTGCAGACAGTATTTGGCAGAACTGGGCAGGGAGGTTGTTCCCGCCGCCATCTTGGAGAACTAAGCACAGATCTTCTGTGGATGTAGGCTTGCTCCAATCCTTCTGTCTCTTCATGTCATCCCAGACAGACTGGATGATGATGAGATCAGGGCTATATCTGTGGGGGCCGGATCATCACTTCCAGGACTCCTCCTCCAAAGGGCAAAGGTCACACCAAATATTGATGGGATTTACATTTCTCCTCTTCATTCACTACGTTTAACCCTTTGTATTAACTCTTCTATTTCTGAAGGCATTCTTACTTTGCAGCTTTTTTTCACACCTGCCTAAAATTTTTGCTATTGAAGTTCACCTCCAGTTCTGTCTATACACAAGCATCAGTGATGTTTTAATGTAATGTCTGCATTTATAACAACCTAAGGCTTTATAAAGCACATCATAAACACGTGGAGAAAGAGAAAAAAAAATGCATATTTTGGGATGACAAATCATAAACTAGACATATTCTAGTCCAACCTAGGGCTGGCCAATTAACTGAATAAAACTGATTAATTAATCATTTCAAAGAAAAACCACTATGATATTTATCAAAATCAAGAAATCAATGTATGCCCTGCCCAAGCATCTGATCTATTCCATCCAGGCTCTCTCCTCCTTCCTATTCTCACTGTAGTCTATAGTTGTAGGCTTCCTTGTCCTGTCGTCCATCAGAAATATCAGACTGCTTCTTCCTCTGCCAGATCACTGAACTTTTTTAGTTTCTTTAAGCAAAAACAAGAAATTGATTATTAAAATTTGAGAATTGCCCATAAACATGAAAAAAAAAACCCTGAGATTTGATTTTTAGGGAATACTGCCCAGCCCTAGTCTAAACTAAGGAAAGAAGGGGGAGTTTGCTGGTACCAGAATATAGCCGCTGTTGTGTGGCACAGTCATGTAGGACGCTGTAACGGAATGTCAGTGTCATGGTCCTAAGAGAGCTTTGAGGATTGTCTTTGTGTGTGTATACCCAGCTGTTTGTGCCGAATGGACCTGGCCGTGCCACACGTAAGTACAAACCATACCTGGTGGGCCCTGCACTTTTGGTTGTCTTTACACTGAATAAAGTACAGATGGCTCCACTTCTAGAAATGGGTACTGCACGGTGGCTTAGTGGTTGGCACTATTATCTGGTAATGCTGGAGGCCATGGACAACATCTGCAAGGAGTTTGTATCTTCTCCCCATGTTTGCGTGGGTTTCCTCCGGGTACTCCGATTTCCTCCCACACTTCCAAGATATACTTATAGGGAATGTAGATTGTGCCTTGTATGGAACAGTGATTGACAATTATATAACAATACTCTGATCAATGATAACCTTAAGACCACCTGCCTAATATTGTGTAGGTCCCCTCTTGCTGCCAAAGTAGCTGTATAGGCATGGACTTCATTACACAGGCTACCCTTCACACCCATGACCCTGTTACTGGTTCACTGGTTATTCATTCTTTCGGCCATTTTTGATAATTACCAAACTCTTCCCCCAAAATTTGGCCCTTGTCAGTTGTTCAGAGATTTCTTTTTTTTTTTTTTTTTTGCTTCCAAAACATCAACTTCAAGAGACATTTATTTACTGCCTAATATATCTCGCCCCATGGTCACAAGATAGTTCATGTTATGTACATGTCACCTGTTGGCAGTTTTCATGTTACGGCTGTATGATGTTGTCTTTTTTTTTTTTCACTATACGGTGACATTTCTATAGTCCCATAATGTGCTGAGGATCATCCGCTGACTTGAGTCACCGCCTGGTGCAGGTTCCAACTCTGCAGCAACATTACTTGGCATCACTGCAGTTGACTCTCCTTCTCCTGCAATCTAGTAAGAAGGTTGGGTCTCCGGCTATATATATATAGTCCCAGTGGATGCAAACTCACAATCACCACCCCGTTGATCTGAGACTATACATATAACAAAATGTCTGTAGTACAGTAGGAAACACATTTTAATACACTATTTTATGTCAATTTGTAAATTTAAAAATACTAATATGTTAGGGCCATTAAGACAACACATACACAAAAATTCTAAAATGTCTTTTTAAGGGGTTAAAACTGTTGTCTAATATGATGCATTTATAATTCGACGCCCATGATACTCAATGGTTGATTCTTTGTACAGTTTTTTTTTTTCCCCAGGGAATTTCACATATTAGTGGCAAAAAATAAATAAATAAATTGTTCTCATTTTGTGTTACCTAGAATTTCTTCTGGGAAGATTATGGGGCTGTAGTGCAGAAATGTAGGACCTCAGTGGCTCCTTGTCCATGACGCTGCTGTGTATCTGCAACTTTTTCTGCAAAATGTTGAATTCCATAAATGCATAAATGAGATTTAATGTTCTGTGAGAATTCCCAGCGTTATGTACATGTGATTAACATTTCCTTCTTTCCTGCCATTATTGTTTATTTGCTGGCTCTGCACTGAAAGCTGCCAATGGTTTTGTTGTCGTAGGTACGATGATATCCTTGTTAATGGCCTCCCGGACTGGCGACAGCCTGTGTTCTATTACAGGCGGGTGAGGAAGATGAGCAATGCCGAGCTAGCATTGCTCCTGTTCATTATTTTCACAGTGGGCCATTATGCTGTGGTTTGGTCCATCTACCTGGAGAAGCAGCTGGTGAGTATTCATAAGAAATGGGAATTAAAAAGAAATCATTATTTCTGGCCGTCTCTCCGTTTTATTGCATTAATGGGGATCTATCACCAGAGAATGTTTTATGTGCCTTTTGTACCATGGTTCCTTGGCACACAGAGCTGGATGTGGATCTTTTTGTTCCTTTATTTCTAGACCTTATCAACTTTTTGTTTTTAAAGGAAATTTTCATTAACATTTTTGTGAATTTTTAGATTGTTGAAAAAAAGTGTGCAGTACATTAGTTTGCTCATTGGCTTGATTATTAATAATAATTCTAATAATAATAAATATCATTAAAATATATATATATATATATATATATATATATATATATATATATATATTTATAATATAATTAATAATTAAAGCCTGGAGCTTAGAGGACTGCTCGTGTTATAGGGTACCTGTCAGAAGGCTGCCACTTGTCTGGAATCATATGTTGAGATCTTTATGCAATTTAAAGGGGTTTTTCATGACTTGTATATCGATGACCTGTCCTTGTATAGGTCAATATGTGATCGGTACAGGTTTAACACACAGGAATCTCACTGATAAGCTCTTTTTGAAGAGCCGACCGTGCTCTTCTCTGTGCTGATGCCGTCACATTCATCAGCCACATAGTATAGCAGAAGCTCAGTCCTATTCAATGAACTGCAATACATAAAAACCACCCCTATGATATGTACCAAGAGGATGAAACCCTCCCCTTAACACTGTGCGCTCTTTGACTAGCTCATCTGTGGGGCTCCTGGGTTTTTGACCCCGTCCAATCAATATAGAACTCCTAGAAATTCCCTTTAAGTCACTGAGCTTTATATTGGTTTCAGTAGAACACTTTTGACTATTACTGATCTGGAAGTCTTAGAGGGGTTCCTTGTTTGGGACCACCCTCTAGGAACCATAATGAAGAGCTGCTTTATAGGAGGGGCTCCTGTTCCATTAGAACCGAGTTATCCTTGTATTATATGGATAGTCATCCATCTGAATGGCCGCCGTGTAATACAGCAGTTTCGAAATTTCGAGAAAGCTTGCTTTGGCACAATCGGCAATTTGATTAAATATCGAAAAGGTTTTTCCTGATTTTAAATAATTCTTCTTTAAAGTGACCCTTCATGCTCTTCCTTACGAAGACTCCTTGCCCTCAGCATATGTGAGGCAGTTATCTGATAATCTTCTTCCTAGTCATCGGTATGTTCTAATCATGCTGTATTGGACATCAGTTGTCCATGCACTGACTTCCTGGTGGGCAGGGCTTGTGTTAATCCACAGTCGCCAGTCTGAAAATCCAGAGCTGCAGGAAGAGGGAAGGAACAGCAGCCTGAAACAGTGAGGAGTCCGGCGCTTTGTCTCAGACTCCCTGTAAGCACTGTAGTCACAGATCACAGCTATACCGTAATAGAACAGAACTAAAAAGCAGCCAATGAAGAGAAGATGATAAACAGCAGATAACCATCCCCCTTAGATACTAACCTACATACCCGTTTTAGTTCATGGCTGGAGAGATCTATGGTCAGTGGTAACTTACCGCTTCTAATAAATGGTTCTTACAGGTAAGGAACTGCTAATGTCCAATGGTATATTTTTTAGGATGAGCTTCTCAGCAAAAAGAAAAAAGAAAAGAAGAAGAAAGCTGGAGGGAAATCTGTGGAAGAAGTGAAATCCAGTCTACTAGAGAAAAATGAACGGTAAGATCGTGTTTTCTTACATGGCGGCTCTTCTGTTGGATCCTGAGCATGGAATATCTGTCTCCGCTTATAATTGAAGAAAAGATACAAGTTTATTAATTGATTCATGACAGGGATGGTAGGAGTCTGTGGATGTGCCGTAAATGTGAATGCATTTTAAAGGGGAGTCTGTCACCAGAACAGTCCCTATTGAAATATAAGCACAGTCAGATAGTCGGGATTACCTGAATACATTTTATTTATTTTTTTTTCTGCTTCCAGATCAGCACCTCCATTCCTGATATGCTTAAGAGCTGTTTGGTGCAACAAGGATTTCACCATTGTTCTCACTGCTCCAAAGAGCTACCTTCATGCTATGACTGACTCGGTCAGACAGTGTACATAACTATCATAGCAGGGAGAGAGGGATGGAGGGATACTGGAAAGCATAGGTTTTTGGTGCAGTGAAAGCAAAGGTGACAACCTTGTGACACCAAACAGCTGATTAACGTATCAAGGAAAAGTAAATTATCTCAGCAATAGAGGCACCGACCAAGCAGAAAAAAGTGATTGTCGAGAACCCCGACTAACTGAATGTACTATCTGGACTTTTCTGGGCTCAGACACCCTTTAAGCAAGAATTGTTAGTGCAGGTTCACACTATTTGAAGTTAGTATTTATTGTATTGTGTGTTTGTGGTGTTTTTTTTTTTTGTTGTGTTGTGTTTTTTTTTGTTTTTTTTTATCAATGGTTATATTTTCAAAAATTCCTGGACATTATAACATGGTCTTCCCTCAGCAGCTCCCATCTGTGTTTTGTCCCTTCCCCATTTTGTGAACTGCCAGCAGCAGTGACGTGAGCAGCATAAAATAAAACTCTAAGCAGTGGGGTTTTTCCATTTAAAAGTGGCTTTCCAGTTACAAGTTAGGGGATAGGGGGTTACTTCCCCCCATTATCTAGAAACCTGTGGGTTTGGCATCCCAGGTACAACAATGTAGCCTTGTTGTACAGGGTGTCGGCCTCCATACATTAGAATACGGACCGCCGAATGCTTACTCACCTATCTCTGGCAGTCCCCATTCACATGACTACAGTGATGTGCGCTGTACGACCCACTGCCCTTGTCATAACTGGGGTGCAAAACACCCCAGCTCTTGAGATTGGAGCGGGTCCCAGTCGCTGATCAGCAAGAAAATTGTAACTGGAATATCCTTTAACATATTTACCCCAGTGTTGCCCCACCAGAATATATGAAAATTGGCACAAAAGGGGGGGGGGGGGAAGATTTGGTGTATCCTTTAGGCTCATTGCCCATGACGATGGTCGCAGTAAAATTGTAAGTAACATAACCTTAGTGTTTCCCTATAGAAGGTACAGTTTGTCGGAGGCACCTGCAAGAATTCTTACATTGCATTTTTTTCCCCCGTAAGGAAACTGAGTTGCAGTTGCCTACTAATTCATCAAAATGGTCACATGACCAAAAGTCGCCATGTAGCCTTTGTTTTGGAAAGCAGAAAATAGAACGGTTTTATCAGTGTAAGAAGCCGGAGAGTGTTTGACCTCCTGCAGACAATAATGAACGGCCACGATGAAAGCTTCTACCGGATAAATTTCTACTTTGTTCTCAGCCTCACCCTATAAAGTTGGTGACGTAGAAGCCGTGCTTGGCGGATGTACAGCTTGGCGGGTAATGGCATTCGGTGTCCTGAAAGATAAAACCATTTTTCCTATTGACTTTTAGAGAGAATTAAAGCATTTTTGAATAGTTCACCCAGCAGGGGCAAGAGCTGGATCAATGGAAAGAGGAGATCAGAGGCAGTTCTGCCTGTTTTCTATTCTGGTGACATCAGCCGGTAATGCTTCACTGAAGTGCTGATGACATTAATGTTGTTTTAAGACATTGGTGTGTTTGTACAGCTTTCCAAACTAGTTATTTCAGTATTGATTTTAAGGCCTTCCTATAATGACTTGTTGAGACTTTTGGTTAGAACATCCTACCTATAACCATCAGGCCGGACCATATCTATGAATGGAGGATCCGCGCTGGCGCTCTGCTGTTAAAGGGGTTTGTGTGTATTTGGTTTGTTATTCTGTCTAGTACTTGTAGGAGTTAAAGGAAAATGATGGAAGCCTATATGATAAGGATGCCAGACAAGAATGACCAAGACCATGTAATTTATGGATATATAGGGATGACAACATCTGTAATGAGGATTGTGACATTTCCTTTAAAGAGGGGTGTAACTCTAAATGTATGTATTCTGCAGTCTACAATGGTGTGACCCTCTTCTGTACTCGCCTATACCTTTTATACAGCCCCAGCATATTATGTAGCATTTTGTTTTAGTGGATACATATACTGTATAAAGAAATCCAACCATACAAAGTAACACACTAACATTTACAACAATTTGAGTAAGTATCCTGCTTGCAAAAAACTTACAAGTTATGAGGAACTGGGGATGACACAAGACACAAAAGTACTTGTAAAATGGTCAATTTTCTAACAAATTTTGCACCGTTTGGATTCTGCAGTATCTATGTATCACATGGGCGCTGCAGAACACCACTCACAGTAAACTGGGCTCTCAGATGGTTCTGCAGCCCTTTTCTGTCTTCTCCTAAAGGATCTTGTAAGCCAATTTATGGCTAAATAATAGTTTAGTAAGCTTAGTAAGGAATCAGATTAGGAGATCATTTAGGAGAGGTGAGAGAGGGGCTGGAGACTGTGCCTTCATGAATGGCATTCTGCAGCCTGCTATGTATTGTAATACATGCCAGCCATAGAAGCCATACGGGCCAATGTTTTTAAGTGTTTTTGCTTTATTTATTCCTTACTTTCTAATTTATTTTATTTTTTTTTTTTTTTAAAGAGTCCTTGAGAAACCACAGTGGCGGGATTTGCTTCCTTTCAAGCTGGGCCTCTGGTTTTATCTCACGGTGAGATCATTGCCGCAGCTATTCCAGGTAAGCACCATGTCCGCACAGAGCCTCGTAATTTGGACGTTGAGTGCTTGCCCACAAATGCCTACCTTTTCCACCCGCTGTAATCTGAAGGTTGTGAAGATTAAACAGGCGCTTTTCTTGTGGGTGTTCCTCCATGTTACCATGTAGCTTTCTTGCATGTCTGGGATTTCCTAGATCTATTTTTCCATCTTAGAAAGCCCTAGTTCTATTGTGAATTATATGCATTAAGTACAATCCACGTTGGCAGCTGTCATTCTAGTAGTTATATCCTTCATATGAAAACACTCATGATACGATGCTGTAATAATTCTCACAACAGGTAATAACAGGCTGTCCAGATGTAGACAACAGCAGTCCTGTCCTTGATAGAATCTGTCAGTGGAGGCTGGCATCAGCGATGATGATACTTCTGTATAGATGTCACCTGCTATAGAGCTGATATAGGAGGATTGCATGGGTTTGGTATGGTTGGAATATCACCAGCTGTATCCTTTCACACTTATACAGTGTATCTTTGCATCTAGGAAGTCTTGTAAGTTCTTGGATTTTTTTTTAATTCTCTGGGTCAGCGTGCCAATGTTGAATCTTCATTGCAAAGGAAGAAAACCAAAGTCAAAATCCTTGGATTTTCGTACAAAAACAAGGTTGCCGTAGATGGGGAAAATTGGCAACGTGCTTTGATTTTTGTGCACATTCTTTTCCTCTGAATGAGGATGAGGTCTTAAAAACTCCATCTGCTTCTAACTGTTAACTGTAAAGATTTTTTGCGGCGGATTTTTGGTCTCGCCCCGATAAGCGCCGTATGACCCTAGCCCAACAAACCAAAGCAGGATGGTGAAAAAGTAAGTTTGATCTTGACACGAATTCTTGCAGTTCTCGGCGGAATAGCCCCATTTATCTGATCCCCTTTTTTTCTTTTGTCATAAAAACTTCCATCTGCCACACACATTATGGTTGGTGGGTTACGTCTAAAGTATATGGGCTTCTAGACCCACTCTGTGAAGTATAGCAGTGGGAACGATTTAAGGCAAGTGCACACTAAAACCACCGTTTGACACAGAAATCATATAAGTTTCACAACCCCATTTGTATGGCACTCAGTCCAGAGGAAAATCCTCTCTTGCATATGTAACATGCAACGTGTTGCATGGGAAGGGTTAATCCACATGTAGTAATAACATGGCACTCGTGAGAATCCTCACGGAACCTTTGTCCATATTAATATAG
Organism: Leptodactylus fallax; assembly: GCA_947044405.1. Lineage (NCBI taxonomy): Eukaryota > Metazoa > Chordata > Amphibia > Anura > Leptodactylidae > Leptodactylus > Leptodactylus fallax. The sequence goes on from CAMRHE010000040.1 coordinate 732,898, forward strand.
TGGATGGTTTATGAAGGCACTGCCCGGAGAAGGAGCACAACTCCACCTTGTAAGCTGCCATAAATGTTTAAAAAAGGACATTATAATTGCTGAAAGAGGCTAAAAGTCCATATATATTACAGCATGCAGTAAGGAGAGCTAGTATGCATGCTGCAGGGATATTTTACAATCCTTACTTTTTAGCTTTTGTCTGCTATTTAGCAGATTTAGTGTTTGCAGTAATACGATGAGTTTGTAAGTTTACTAGAGCTTACAGCACTTGTAGATATTGGTTAAAAGTAACCGTATCCTCCTATAAATGTAGCACACAGATTAGTGCATCCGTTTGCATTGTAGATGGGTTTTAGGTTTGCACTGACCACCTCTTGTCCTTGTGACCCTTACTTTTATTGCCGGCATACCATACATACTGAGCCTGTATCTCAGGGCTGTAACTCCGGATCTGCGCAGGCTGATCCCCCTATATTCTGGAAACCTTGGTGACGCCAGCTGTTTTCCAGGTTGTCCGCTGGAATGTATTCGAGCCCCTGCTGCTAGAGATATACAGGTTGTAGCGATGACATATGGCCGCTAGTAAAGATCGCTAGTTTATACAAAACTAATGAAATAATAGTCATTACGTGTAACTGGGGCTATGTGTAAACTAGAGCACAATGTGCTATAAAGATGCCACGGCCAACCATTAAAGTGCTTCATTTAGATACTTTGCCTTATTTTTGTAGGTTTTTTTATATACATAATCTGTTTTGTATCTTGTCAGCAGATTTGGTCAGAATGGATGAAGTTGGTGGACAGTGTAGATCCCTTGTACAGATGTGTCCTACTTGTACACGCCATATGCTAAAGGGGTTGTCTAAGCTTATTTTCTTGAATTGGGGATGATCCGCAATACCAAACATGAGGGGACTTATCAAGGCATTTCTTACACCAGTCTGAATTCATTCCCCAACAGGCACAAGACAAGCCAGAACCAGACAGGCTTCGGCCTCTTAAGTCTTGCCCGTGTAGGTGCGCCTGATCTCAGATCCACTCCAGTTAGGCATAGATTTGTGGTATAACACCAGTTTTCTGGCGTGAGTTATAGTAAATCTGGCAGAGCAGGGTGTTTATTCCCTGGCCCAGCTAATTCCCATTCCAGTCCACCCACTGTCTAAATATTTGGCAAATGGGAGTGGATGAAATGTCCTATTATGTGCCAGAAAGTGCAAAGTTAAAGTGGTATTCCCATGAATATAATCATATCTATATTTGTAGATAATTAAAAGTTAAACATTTTTGCTAATATAAGTAAAAAGTTCTGCAGAGTTTTAAAGATTTTCTCGATCCATCTTAGTGGTGAGAGTCTGTTGTCTAGATCGGTTGCCAATGGATGCGACCACAAATCCAGAAACTTTCTATGGTCTGGGACTTGTCAAAAACCCAGATATGATGCCCTTATTGTAGCTGTGTTATCAGGCAGGGACACATGTATGAAAAGATATCCCGGCCACAATAAGGACATCATGGCTGGTTTTCTGACCTTAGAAAGGTCCTGCATTCATGGTCGTATCCACTGGCAACCTATTAAGACAACAGACAGTCACCACAAGATATTTAGAGAAAATCTTTAAAACTCTGCAAAACTTTTAATTACTTATATTTGCAAAAATGCTTAACTTTTAATTATCTACAAATTTAAAGATGGTTATGTTCATGGGAATACCCCTTTAAGGTGCATTTTTCGCCACTTTCGAGATGCAGAAGGATTTGTAAGTTTAAGCCACAGGTTTTGGGGAAAAAACCTGAGAGCTTTTTTTCTTAACATGGACAACCCTTTTAATGTTGTGGTTTAGTTTATTAAAGGGAACCTGTCAGGTTGATTTGAGATACTAAACCACCCACAGGTCCTTTTATAGACCAGGGGTTTAGTGTCCCAAATCACCCTGTTATAAATCCATCTGTGCCTGCATTTAAAAAAAAAATAAACCTTTATACTTGCCTAGAGATGTCTCATCGGACTCCTCTCTGGTGCTCTCGGCACCTGCGTAGTCCTTCAATGAAGCTGAGGACGTACACTCTGACTTTACTGCACATGTGCCGGTGGTAAGTAGCATGTGCACTGAAGCTGAGCTGTACTCCTATGGCTTTGGTGAAGAACTGCACTGGTGCAAGGAGTACAGCGGCAGGGGGGAGTATAAAGCTGTTTATATATAAAAATATATATTATATATTATATTTATTTATTTTTTTATATATATAGTGGGCTCTGGTGGCTTTTTAACAGGGTTATTTGGGACACTAAACCCCCGATCCATAAGGATCTGTGGCTGGTTTAGTGTTCCCAATCACTGACAGATTCCCTTTAAACTGCCTTTTCCATCTTGGACATTTATGCCATAAATGTCTGATAGGTGGAGGTACAACTTTTATGGACCCTCACAACCAGAAAAACTAGGGTCCTCTCACTGTTAGAGGTGGTGGATTATGTTCATAGCGCTCCCCCCAATCATCAGATGTTATGGGGCATCTCCTCTATGAAGGCCCTGTGCACAATGTTATGGGGCATCTCCTCTGTGAAGGCCCTGTGCACAATGTTATGGGGCATCTCCTCTGTGAAGCCCGGCCATGTATGGGGGCCCCCCCGGCCCCGGCATCTCCCTGTGAAGGCCCTGTGCACAATGTTATGGGGCATCTCCTCTGTGAAGGCCCTGTGCACAATGTTATGGGGCATCTCCTCTGTGAAGGCCCTGTGCACAATGTTATGGGGCATCTCCTCTGTGAAGGCCCTGTGCACAATGTTATGGGGCATCTCCTCTGTGAAGGCCCTGTGCACAATGTTATGGGGCATTCCTCTGTGAAGGCCCTGTGCACAATGTTATGGTGTATATCCGCAGAGAAAAACAACTGTGCACATGTTATGGGGCATCTCCTCTGTGCCAAGGCCCTGTGCACAATGTTATGGGGCATCTCCTCTGTGAAGGCCCTGTGCACAATGTTATGGGGCACTCCTCTGTGAAGGCCCTGTGCACAATGTTATGGGGGGCCCCCCCGGTGCCGGGCGAGACCCGTGCACAGTTATGGGCCCCTCTAAGGCCTTGCTATACATCCCTTGGGCCCTATACTTTATCTTTACCCTTTGCATGTGGGGCACTCCTGTGTGAAGGCCCTAGTATGGTAGACTGCAGGAAACCAGTATCCAGTGATTTGTCTTAGCCTTCTGGCGTATTATCAAACGGGATGAAAATGTAATGTGAATAAGATGAAAGATTTTTTTTTTTTTTTTTTTTAGAACGTTCACAGCCAAGCTGAATTCTGTAACTGGCTATATGAGCATTGTGTGCTAGTAGTCAATATATAGTACTCTGTGTGAGACTTTGTATTCAGCAGACTTTACATAAATCAATAGTAACCTATATGTACTTGTGGAATAACCCTATACCTTACCAGTGTATGACTTGTATATACATTTGCCTTCCTCTTTGCAGGCTTTATCATTAATTTTCAGTTCTCTAAGCTACTGAGTGGTGACCAGCTGCTATAATGTCTCCCATACGCTGCACACAGAATAGGAGAATCTGCTCCATAACTCTCTCTAACACCCTCAGAAGCAGCAGCAGGATCATATAGGACATTATGGAGAATTTCTATTGAGACTAAAGCACACCTAGTGAGATGCAGAACATACAGAGCAATATTTGGTGTGACCTTTGCTCTTTGGAGGAGGAGTCCTGGAAGTGATGATCCGGCCCCCACAGATATAGCCCTGATCTCATCATCATCCAGTCTGTCTGGGATGACATGAAGAGACAGAAGGATTGGAGCAAGCCTACATCCACAGAAGATCTGTGCTTAGTTCTCCAAGATGGCGGGAACAACCTCCCTGCCGAGTTCTGCCAAATACTGTCTGCAAGTACCGAGAAGAACTGATGGAAGGCAAAGGGCAAAGGTCACACCGAATATTGATGGGATTTACAATTCTTTATTTCATTCACTTCATTTTGTTAATTGACAAAAATAAACTATTAACCCTTCTCTTTCTGAAAGCATTTTTACGCTGCAGCATTTTTTCCACACTTGCTTACAAAGTACATCTTCGGCTCCACCCAGTTGCAAAATTAGCAAATAAAGTTAATTACAAAAGTAATGAGATTTTACATTAACCGATTCACTGCCTGGTTTAAGATGTGAATTTCTCACTTGCAGGATGTTGGGAAAGGTGTCTTATGCCACTTGTCACTCAGGAGGATGTGAGAAATCTTCCTGATCAGAAAAGCAATCGATTTTTTGGGGGGAGTGTTAGTGGGGGAAGGGGAGCCTATTAACCCATGTTTCACTGTGTCTGATACTTGTATCCTTTAATTCCTATGACTTAACAGGACGCAAAGCAGTTTTATGCCGACTACAATGAGAAGAAATTGAAAGAAAAAGAGGAAGCTGAAGCCCAAGCGGAGCTGGAGTCCCTGCTAAGTATGTGGGGTCATATTGTCTATGTTTAGCCATATTGGGATTGTCTATACCCTGCCGTGTGCTCTGTGCCCACAGGGCGGTGAAGAGTTAAAATTGGAGAAGTTTCTTGTCTATTTCTTATGTTTGCCATGTGTGGAACATCTGCCTCAGATATGAAGACCTGTCACTGGTATCTCAGATTAAGATGTCATTTACAGATTGTAATTTACGCTCTTTCCTCAATAAAAGGTTTGCCTTAACCACATATTATGCTATAAAATGCTGATCAAAGCTCCAACCACATGTATCTCCCCTCCTCGATCCTGAGAGAGTGGCACTTTCTGGATAAAAAACTTAAAGGGTTTTTTGGGGCACAGATACTGATGTGTCCTTAGAATAGGTCACCATTGTCACATCGGGGGACTTCCACCTCACAAGTTTGTGACGGCACGTTCATGAGTCACATGGCCCGTTTGCAGCTGCAGTACCAAGCACAGCCACTATACAATGTACAGCGCTGTGCATGGTATGCAGTGAGCAGTCCGCAACACTCGCCTGAACCCTGCAGCCTCTTCAAACAGCTGGTCAGTAGGGATGGTGGGTGTCAGACCATCAAGGATCTTCTGTTGATGACCTAACCTTAATGGGGTTGTGCTAAGCGATAGGACTTCCACTGATTGAGAACAGGAGTACGGGTCCCTGTCCTTATGGAGCGACAGGTCAGGTATACACCCTGCCACTTCCTTCATTCTCTATGGGAGTACTGGAAATAGCCAACCGCTGTACTCCCATAGAGAATGAATGAAGCAGCACAGCACATGTGCGGTGGCCTGTGGCACCATCGGAATGGGGAATCGGTGGGCGTCCCAGTGATCACCATAGGGGTTAACTTCAAAAGTTGGTACAATCCCTTTAAGATAAGTCTTTATATTCAATATATTTCTAGGATATTAAAGGCACAACATTATGCCGTAGGTGTTCACTCCTACATGCATGTGACTCCTACTGACTCCAAGAAGGTCTTAAAGGGTGTCCAAACCAAAAAAAAAAAAAAAAATGGCGGCACTCTTTTCCATGGGCTGTGGCTAGTATCGCAGCTCAGACTTTCATTTCATTAATTTCATAGCTTTTTTTTAAAAAAAAGTCTGACTTTTTCTAATCCTCGCTAACCCCTCTAAACTGTTATCATCCTCATTAACACATCTTACCTTCATATGTGCATGTTACTTTGAGGATTGGCGTTTGGCAGTCGATTATCTCCAGGGAAAGCAAAATTTCAACCTGCTGAATCCTCTCCTCTTCTTCTCATGTCTGACATTTGTCAAGGCTCTGTCAAGTGTATAGACGTTAGATACTTCTATCGTCCCTTTAAGGGTGTGTTCACACATGGGCGGATATGCTAGAAACATTTCATCCAGATGTGTAGATCTTACAGCTGCAGCAAAATGGATGAAATTTTGGCAAATCTAAAAGTCCACAAAAAAAACAAATTGATCTGTGTTGTGGATTATAAGGGCGCTGAATGGGATTGTTTTGGAGGCCAGCACGTGGATTTAGCATTTATTCATCTATTAAGATGTAGAACTGATTTTTAGTTGCAGAAATTTTTACATGTAACTCTGCCTCATAAGAACATTCCCCAATTCAGCAGCACTGTAGATGTAACCCTTTGTGATGCATAGGGTGGAATCTGTGACAGTCCGCATGTCAACCATTTGGATGAAAATCCTGCAGTGAATATTGAAGAGGTTTTTGCTGCTGCAGCTTACCCCTTGTGGATGTACCCAAAAAAATGAGCAGAAGATTTACAATTGTGATTTCAATGATCTGTACTTGTCATATGGGAATGATAGTCTGATGTCATCCTTCAAGCACATTGTTGTGGAAATCCTGGAGCGTTACTTGCTCTTTAACCAGAAATTGTAGGAAAATTAAAGGGGATTTCCATCCCTGGTAGAATTCTAATGCTGTTGACCTATCCCACGGGATAGGCACCCAGAGGCTGCTAGAACAGCTGATCTGTGCAGGATCTGGGTGTCGGACCCCCTACAGATCACATATTGTATGTATGAAAATTTGATTTGGGGATGGAACATGCCTTTTAACCACTTAAGGACACGTTATTTTTCATATTTTTATAATCCTATTACCAGATCCATAACGTTTATATTTTTATGTTGACATTAGCCATATGTGGGCTTGTTTTTTTTTTTTTGTGGGATTAGTTACATTTTTTAACAGTGTAATTTTTACAACACAAATGTAATAATTAACATTGTTTTAACTCTTCCTGGGAGAGAGTAATGGAAAAAACCAGCGATTTTGCCATTGACTTTTGCACTATAAATTTTGCGCTCTTCATTCTATGGTAAAAATAATTTAATTTATTCTGCGGGGAAATATGATTTATGGTGATACCAAATATGTATAGGTTTTTTCTTTGACCCCAAGAAACTTTTTTTTATTTATTTATTTTTTTTTTTTTGCGGGATATAGTTTTAATTTGGTATCATTTTAGGATTTAAGAGACTTATTGATTGCCATTACTTTTTTTTTTTTTTTTTTTTAAATGCCATTCATTATGAGGGTGAAATATTGTAGTAATACTATGTTAGGTTGTTACGTGGCGATACCAAATATACGTTTTTGATATATTATTTTTTTATTTTTATTTTTTTTTATATTAAACTTGCTAAACTTTTTTTTTATTTTTTACTTTTTGTAAATATGTCCATATTATTTTTACTCCCCCCCCCCCCCCCCGGGTTACTTTACCACTAGGGGGCTTGAACACCTGTCCAATACACTACAATACATGCCTCTAGCAGTTCCTAATAGAAAGTTTTTGATGGCAGTCACTGCGGAGGGCCGATGGGGGTATCCGTTTCACTGACAAACACCTAAGATGCCGCGGTCGCTATTGACTGCAGCATCTTAAGGGTTAAACATCTGTCAGTTACAGCCGGGCTCCGCGGTGATTGCACCGGCTCTTCTTCTTAACCCACGTGATCACCATCACGTATATGTACGTGGGATGTGGTCACTAACCGCATTCCCTGACGTACATGTACATGAAAATGCGGGAAGAGGTTAAGCAGATAAGAGATACTCTAAAGCATATATAAACTCTCCCCCCCCCCCCCCCCCCATAAATCTAGGTGAAGGGAACAAACTTTGTAATATACCTTATTAAAAAAAAAAAAAGTGCCTGTGTCTTCACGTATTTGTCTCCCTGTGCCACTGATCAAATCTGTACAATAGATGTCTATGGAGAGGGGAGGCAGAGGAGACGTGCTTGACGCAGAGAAGCAGCACATATAGAGAGACAGTTTTCCTCTAGAACACAGCAGAGGTATCTGGAATTACTATCCAGTTTCTCCTGACAAAAATGACTTCATTCTGTCGACTGTCTCATAGCTCTCTCTTTTTTGCACTCTCTTGCGGGCTCTCCCCTTTTTGTCCTCCCTCTGCTCACTCCATAGACTTCATTGTAAACTGATCTGCTTGTGTAGGGAGTACAGACGGAATCACTGACTCTGAGAGAGATAAGACGCCAGCACAGTTTAAAATAATGTTAGACGCAGCGGGCACCTCCTGAAACCCGACAGACGGCATTGTAAATCACTGGGCTCTGTCAGGTGTCAGTACTGCGAAGGATCCAGCACTGCTACTTGATTTCCATTTTATACGGAAACCACAACACACGAGAACCGAACCTAAACTGCACAATGTGTTTAGAGTCGAACAGGCTCTTTATATAGAAGCAGTCTGATTTCTTTCATTTGCTTTATGTTTGCAGAAGAGAAGAAGCCAAAAGTGAAAAAGCCGAAATCTGAATTTCCTGTCTATTCAGCTGCTGATTCTAATTTTGGTGCTTACGTCCCATCGTATGATCAAGGCGTCAGCATTGAGGACATTGAAGAGCAAATGGATGACTGGTTGGAGAATCGAAATAAAACACAGAAAAAGAAGGTACAAGACGCTTCTTGGACATAAGGTTTTGCCTTTGGCGTAGTAGAATGATAATGCAGTACATGGTTGTCCTATGGATCGTCTCGTGAACTCAGGATAGTCTATGTATAAGTCACCTCATGGCACTCAAAACGTATGCAAGGGGACGACCCCTTATTACAGTATTTGAGGATCTGTCACCAAACAAACTGATTTTAATTTTTTATAATTTTAGTCTGTCCATAAAATATAGGCCATAAATATCTCATCGAAGTGGGGCCTACAGCCAGCTTCTGTGTGGGCAGCTGTTCGGCAGTACCTCCTTTTTGTGTACTATACAGTATACAGAGCTGGAAGCAAATGGCTGCTCAGCTCCCATTGACTTCAGTCCTGATGGTTGGCCTCTATACAGGGCTCAGAGCCATATGTTTTGTGTCTCTCTCCTCCGACTACGCACTAGGTATAACCCAGGGAATCCGTTTTGCCTGGAGTGCCCCATATGTTTTTTGTGCCTTACATTGTTCAACCACTACACACATAGGAGTTAGATGCTTCATGGCAAGCGCCACTTTTTGGAGTGCTCCTTTACATAGTGATTTCCCTGAACCAGATTTAATGCATATATTATATACAGCACACGGATGTAAGGGCGCTTATGTTTCCCAGGCTGTGTGTGTGTGCATGCTTGGAGAGCCCCATTTTTACCTTATGTAGGGGATGTTAAGTGACATCCCTTCGCCATGTTTGTTGGGGTTTTTTTTCTATCTATTTGTACTATCATGTCTGCACGAGATTCTTCTGCAGATGGGTGAAAACTTTCAGACATAATTTGGTTACCAGCAGCAAAACTGAGGACGGAGTAATCCGGCCATTTTGTTAAACAAATTGTTCTGGTCTCCTGCAGAGGATGAGGATGGAGATTCTGTTCAGGTCTTGTAACAATCGTCAGAATTGCCAGGATGTAACTCCTGCAGTCTGTTTCCTGCCTCACCTCTCTGTGCTGGGCTCTGTCCTGTCACCTCACCCGGCGCGCTTTAATCTTTTACCTTGTGTCTTTTCCTGTTACTAAACAACCTTCTTTTTATCATGTGAAGACTAATTGTTCATGTAGGAGGAAAAGAACAGAACACCAGCGCGACGCGATCAACTTATCTCCTTTCCACATTCTCTTTCTCTCTCTCTCTCATGGTGCCCCATTAGTTTTCTCTCTATCTGTACCCCCTTATTTCTTTAAGAACCCCATTATTATATCTCGCTCTCTCTAGACATCCCATTATTTCTCACATCCCTTTTATTTCTCTCTCTGCCCCATTATTTCTCTTTTGGTGCCCCGTAATGATATATCTCTTGATGCCCCATTATTTCTCTCTCAGCACTGTTCTTTTTTTTTTTTTTTTTTTTTTTCTTTCTCTCTCTACCCCTTTATTTCTTTATCTTTGCGCTCCATTATTTCTCTTTCTCTCTCTGCCCCCCATTATTTCTCTCTCATAGCACTCTTGGTGCCCCAAAATAATTTTCTTTGCATGCCATTATTTCCCTCTTTAGTGACCCATTAAGATAGATCATTTCTCTTTCCCCCAATTATTTCTCTCCCTTTTTTTTTTTTTTCTCCCTCTTGCACTCTCTCAGCACTCTGTTATTTCTCTCTCCTTTTCGCACCCCATTATGACTGTCTTAGTATCCCGTTATTTCTTTCTCTTTAGGCGCGTCCTTATTTCTCTTTCTTTCTCTCTGTTATTTTTATCTCTCTCTCTGTGCCCCATCATTCCTCTTTCTCTCGTAACCTGTTTTTTTATCTTTCCTCAATGATTTCTCTCTCTCTCATGCTGCCCCATCATTTCTCAAGGCACCCTGTTATTTTTCTCTTTGCTATGGTTCCCCATTTTTGTTTTCATTGCGCCCCATTTTTATTCTCTCAGCTCCCTGTTATTTCTCCCTCTCTACACCCCATTATCTCTCTCTTCTTGGTGGTTCATTATTTTTTGTGGTGCCCTGTTTTTTGTCACAATGCCGGAGGTTCTAAAGTGAATTTGATTGGTTGGACTAATTGGGGACGGGGGACCCTGATTTATTCAAACACCACAAACTTTCTTCAAATTTAATAACCTGCTACTTTTAATCCTGTATGCCAGATTCTCTGTCATCAAGGGGAGTTGAGGGACACTTCTGCGCTGATAGCCGTATTAAGGCTTATGCTAAGACATTTCTATTATTCCCTTAGGATGGAGCTCGGCTCCTTAATTGCACGGATCACTTTAACTATGAGCTCATCTCATTTTGTGGTAGGACAGGTTACCATGCCAATTGGATTTTTTTTCCTGCTATGTTTTTCTTGACTTGTGCTACTTAATCTTTGCTTCTACTCTGAAATCTGAGACTTGGTACATTTGTAGCTATTATGGAATCGACCTTAAATTAAATCTTCATCTTTTATCATTATGTCTTTTTAGGTCTAAAATTCTGGCTCAGTCAATTTCCTCATATCTTTTAATAGTGGTTGGAGCTCAGTTTTTATGATGCAGCGCTCCAAATCCTCTGCATAGTCCTGAATTTACAAAATAACCTGCTGGCTATTTGCAGGCACCACTAGAGGGAGCTTACTGCATACTGTTATTACTTAAAGGGGTTGTCTGGGATTAAAAAAAAATGCTGAAAGGCAGAAAAGTTAATAAAATAAAAACATAACAAATATGTTACTTGTCCTGCAGTGAAGTCACAAATATTGTTGTAAATCCCAGACAACCCTTCTACACTCCCTATTCTATATAGGGGTATATATATGGTATATATATTTTACACATGTGTGTGTGTGTGTGTGTGTGTGTGTGTGTGTGTGTGTGTGTGTGTGTATATATAAAAAAAAATAAAAAATAAACATACAATATATATATATATATATATATATATATATATATAGATAATATAAAACATAATATATTATATTTAAGGCAGCTAAACATATCTGTTCCTAATATAAAAAGTCTTTCTCTGCTATGGATAGGATATCGGTGTTAAAGCGCTAGATAATCCCTTTAAGTATTATCATTTCCCAAGAAAACCCCCTAAATTAGACTTCATTTAATTTTTTTTTTTTTTTACATCCATTTAGCTGATCGTTTTATCAAATGTGAAAAAATGGGCAAACAAATGGCCATCCATTTACATAGAGATCCATGTAAAAAAAAAAAAAATGAAAAAAATTTTTTGGATAGACACAAGTATGATATACTACATTTTTGTGCCTGTCAAAAAAAGACCTTTTTTTTTTTTTTTATATTATTTTTTTTTTTTGTTTAAACATTGATCTCTCTATGTATTTGCATATGTTAAATGGATCTGCTAAACGGATGGAAAAATTGTGATCTGTAATAAGGCGAGTTTCTTCGCTAGGGCCTATATGCAACTACATTTTAAGGTTTTTTTTTTGTTTTTTTTTCCCTCAAATGAAGTGAAAAAAAGCAATAAAACCCCTGCATTGCCCCAGTTTATTGTATGCTTTCATCTATGTTTGGGGTCTTGCAGTGATTTCCAATATCTGACTTAATTATTTTCATTCCTATAAGAACTTGAAACAAGGGGCCTTTTGCATATCACTCATCTTCCTTTAATTTCAGCATTGTAGTGACCCCCTCACCTACTCCTCTTTTCTACTATTTTCAGAAGATTAGCTCCTTTGTCAAGCTCATATTACCAATTGTTCCCTTGATCTTCCTGCATCGTCCTTACCGTATACAAGCGCTCTTCTGTCTTCCATCAATCACTATCTGATTATGCCGAATTCCTGCATGTCCTCTGCTGAGGGTTCACTTTTTTTTTTATTTTTTACGTTATGTAATTTAATTATTTTTTGTATTGGTGTTTATGTAACCGTTGTACTCCTAAACCCACATGTGAAGTTCAAAGGCTTGATATTTCTATATAGGTCATGGCGGCCGGTGTTCAGACACGCTAACATGGAGGCGATCAGTCCGCAGGTCTTAGGACGGAAAGGACTGTGTTATACACATCTAGTTCCAGTTTTACTGATGCTTTTAAAACCTTTCTTTTCACGAATAAGGTCATTCTTTAAAATCAATAATTATCTGTAGTTCGTTTTTCCCTCATTTTAGTGGTGGAGTTTTTGTATTAAATGAAGCCTACATGTTCAAGAAAAAAAAAAAAAAAATCAAAAATTAAAAATCCCAAATTGTTTTGTGTCTACAGCTCCTATGCAGAACTGTGTGTCTCCATGATCAGTACTTGCAATCCCCTATACAGTTTGATCCTGAAGTTGCACTCCCTTTAATGTGTAATAACATAGGGTTAATAGTGGGTACAGACATGGCAATATGACTGCAGGATCAGACTACACATGGTTTATTTGTAGTCTGTTACCATGGAGACACACAGGTCCACCATAAGAGATCTGTATTTGCAATGTGTATATGTATGTATGTGTGTGGATGGATGGATGTGCATATGGCCATAGACTTGGTTGTTAAGACATCTTTTTCATTTCAGAAACCTTACAGTATATGAATTTTATTTAAAGGGGTTTGTCTGGGGACTTAAATTACCTTGCTGTATTTGGCCGATTCTTCAATATGAACCCTGGAATTCTGACCCCCAGGTCACATGATCAGAACCAGCCACTGACCCCCAAGTCACTCTGCTCGCTCCCTCCACCACAGTATGCAGCTCCCTCTGTTGGTGGCTGTAGGAAGCCATCATGCTATTTAGAGGAATGAATATAGGTTTTATTCTGTATGAAATGTTAAATAATAGAACTTACTAATGTACTTTTATTGGCTTCTGCATTGGTCCTGACATAGGTAAAAGCTCCCCTCGCCTTGTGTGGCTGTGTGACTAGTGACGTTGGGGACTGACTGTCGAGCTCCATTCAATAGCTAAGGCGGTCCTAAGCCAGACAGCCAGCACCCTACAGAACATGCACAAACACCGAGGTGGGGGCCAATGTGGATGTAGAGCTGGCAGGAGACAGGCGCTAAAACCTGGACATCAGGGCAGGTTTGAACAATACAATACATAAGTAAATTCTATTAGTTAAAAGTATTGTGTGCCAGAAAATGACCGGTCTTTTCAAACCAAGATTTTATGTTAAAAATAGTTTGAGAATTTTTGCTGATTATATTATAAAAGTTTTCAATATCACTATATTTAATTAAAAAAAAGAAAAGTACAAAAAAGTGCAATTTTCACTCAGGCCACTAAGCCTAATAATAGGTGGATACTTGCCACTTTTGTACAAGTTTTTTTTTTTTCACAGTGGTCATCTCATTTACCAGCTTACACTAGAAGACAATACCTTTTTATAGATTACACTGACTCATCATTGTATCCAATACTGAAAATAGATGATGTCACAGCTTATCTACTGCTCCTCCTTCCTGCACAGAAAACTTTCCCATAGACCTCACAGAGCTGGCTCCAGTCTATTGCTGCCTGTGCCTGTGAGAGTGCTGTAAAGCATATCACTAAATGCTGTTAATGGAGGAAAAACACAGACTAGATGGCTGCCCCCATAATCTTGTATAGAAAATAGAATTAAACATCTGCAATCAGTGAAATATATCCATTATATTTTTCTTCTATCTGGTTTTAATAAATAGATGAAATATTGGTGATTACATTCCCTTTAACATCTCATATACAATACACCTTTTTTTCTTTTGGTAGACAACCCCTTTAACTGTAGGTCTATGTAGAGGATTCGGAGCCCTGTATTATAAAATCTGGCTCTTAGACTGCTAGAAGTCTATATTGTGAATTTAATCCCATCCCAATGTGGGTGAGATGGGTGGTAGGGAGTCATTTTAATGTCATATATATATATATATATATATATATTTTTTTTTTTTTTTTCATTTAGATATAAAACTGCAGAATTTCATTATTTCCACCACCTCACTTGAGTGTATGTTTTATGTCCTGTAAAGTTTGGTTATTTTAGGCAAGGAGTAGGAAACCCAGTGCAATTTTTGAGTTGCAGTGACTTGGGTTAGACATGTGCCGTCCTCTCCAGTAAAAATCTGTTGTGGTTTAGTTATTAAAGCCATATGGAGGGAGTCCGCGCACACCTCCTGCTGCAGAGGTCCGGGCCCTGCACTGTCTTCACGCGGCATGTATTCTCTAACAGACTAATGGAGAGCCCAGGATTTACTCTCTCGTATTTTGCTAGTAGTCTGACGCGATCCGGTCTACTTCCTCCAATAGATGTGAACGCCGCTGGATCTTTGTGTCGTAAGTTACAATGAATGCTAGAATCGCCCATACACCTTCAGTAGCTGTGGGCCAAATGCTTGTCTTAGACAACCGCTATTCCTTCCAACTCTCCACAACACACTTGCATGCTCGGTTTATCTGAGTGTGTATGTCTTTCCATTGGGAGAGGGGAGTAAGCTGCTGACATTCACTTCTGGCAGTGGCTTATGTCTCGGAAGAAGAAAAGAATCGGGCGTTGAAAATCAGCATGTTCGATCCTTCTTCCAGTGGCCCCATGCACATTAGATAATGGACAACCAAAATTGGCATATTTATTATAATTCTCTTTAGACTAAGGCCCCATGTAGCATCCTGCAGCAAATATAGCACTGCGGGAAGCAATGCAATGGCAACGCATCACGTTTTTTTCCTGCGGCGTTTTTCACAGAACTTTCTGCTTCAGTCATACCTATAGGGAAACTATCGGCGTTTCTGTAGGTATAATTGACATGCAATGGTTCTGGAAATTGCAGAAAAGTATTCACAACTGAAACGCTGCCATGTGTGGATGGGATTCGCTAGAATCCCATCCCCTCTGCAGGGACTGTAAAACGCCGCTGTTCTTTCCGTCGCGATCAAACTGCGGCGGTTACGCCATGTGGGGCCACGGCCTTTAATATGCACGGTGGCTTAACATTCTATAAAAAATTTGGATTAAATCATTTTATACCCCATGCCATGGGGAATTGAGCTTGAAAATTGTATAAATGCTTTACACCTTATTTTAGAATGGAGAAAAAAAAAAAAAAATATATATATATATATATATATATATATATATATATATATATATATATATATTATATGTGTGTGTGTATATAATACAATTTTTTTTTTTTTTTTTTTTTTAAATCTTTTCTTGTGTGAAGTGCAGTCGCCCGCTGGTTAGATTGTTTAAAATGTATTATTGCCTCTTATTACAGCTCAGAATTTCTTTGTTTTTTGCTCTTTACCAAGTGTTGGATGGTCAGGTGCCAGATTGAGGGAACAGTCAACATAGATTGGCAAAAAAAAAAAAAAAATTAGTTTTTTCCTTTTTTGTCTCTTATTAATCTTCTATTACAAGTAAATATAAAGAAATTTTCTCAGTGTCCCTATAGATCAGCCATGCTTCTCACTATCCTGTGGCTGTAAGTCAACTGGCTAGAGCTTTAGGGGGTGTTCACATGTAGGAATTTGACGCTGATTTTGCCATGAAAACAATGGGAGGCAGAGATTGCAGCAGGGCACTGAAAAAATAAGCGATCCGCGACTCGAGACTCCCTGATGATGAGGCCCATTCATCTTGGGGGAAAGACGCAACGGAATGCCGAAGCAGAGCATTAGTATTCCACTGCCGGAAAATCAAGAGGAATTCCTCTTCATTTTCTGCATGTGAATGGCTCCTTAGTCTTCATGTGCAGTAAATCAGACAGACTATTAAAGAAGAAAACCTTGCAGATCAGCAGTGGACCCCCAACAACAGTCCATGACATCCTTGTAGCACTTTACAATTACCATTTACTCTTTTGCGCTGTTTTTTTTTTAAAATTTTTCCCGTGACATATAAAAGTAGTCTAAATCCAACAAATGTCAATCTGTCTCTGTCAAAAGAATTAGATTCCAACAAAGAAGTCTTTACTATGAAAACTCCTCTGTTAATGTTCCTGGCACTGAACTGACCGTCCATTCTTCATTGTAAAAAATAGCCGTCTTATAAGTTAAAGCATCTTGGTGTTCAGCCTCGCCTGGTGACTGATGAGTAAATGGTTAATGATAGTGAACTGTGAGACAGTCCAGATCAAATACTCTTTGAACAAAACCTTCAAAGTCTGTCACAGGAATTAGATGTTGAAATCTGAAGGATTTAGTGGCCTTGGAACTCCTTTAAGAGGACTACTTGATAAAGCACTGCAGCTCCTTGTACACAGATGTCTATATGTCCTCTTGTACTGGCGGCGGGGCCCGGTGGCCTCCAAGGTTACAATATGTACAGCTGCCAAACAACCTCCCTGATCCACCTGCGCAGACAGAGACCCTTACACACCAGCAGGCATTGATGCCCATTACATGTGGATTTCTACCAAATACTATTTTCAGTAAGTGTACTTTTTTTTTTTTTTTCTTTACATACTGTGTACAAAGTCTGCAGCAGAACTATCTAAGTGGGAAAAAATGGTCTAAATCAACCTATAGATACATAAAGATTTCAGAAGAGATAATGTCTCTCATTAGGGAGAGACGGAGGTACACTGAATTATTAGACCATCCATGACCTGCTAAGAATTCTGGGTAGAAAATTTCTTGCTCAAAATATATTAGCTAAAATCCTTGGCAAATGTGGACATTTGTAAAGCCTGCCAAGTTTCTCAGGACTGTCTTGTGAACAGTGCCACAAAGTAGCAGGGATTTATTTATTTTTTTTAAAGGGAAGACTGTCACCAGAACCGAACATATTAACCCAGCCCCGTAGATAGGTTAGGGTCACCCAAATCAAGCTGTGTTTCCCCCTTGTGAATTGGTGCGGCCATTGCTGAGAGATCGCAGTTTTTTGGTCTGAATTCAAAAGATCTCTTAGCTGTTTGGAGCAACAGTTGCACCCTCATTGCTCCAAAGAGCTCATTTGCATATTGATAAATGGAAATCGCTCAGCAACGGAGGCAGCGATTCACAAGGGGAAAACGCCATATGATTCAGGTGACCCCAACCTATCTGGGGGGCTGGGTTAATATTCTGGATACTGGTCACACATTCCCTATAAGGGGTGGGCCTTACATTTCACATGAGTTCAAATTTAAACGCTAGTATCTTATAATGGTTCTCCAGATAAACAATATATAAAGTGCACGTCTGCCATAGTAAATATCTGAACTTTCATGAAATAACAATTCTGGAGCAACTTTTCGTTGAGCTTTGTGCTTTATAGTTTTGTTACTCCTCCTGGAAATGTATGAATAAATTGACAACTGGGAATTCCCATACCCCTTGTTAACACCTTCCTCTCCACACCGTACAATTACGTCTCTCTGACATATAGTTCTCGGATGTATTATACAGCTTAAGCTTAATCAATAGCAATCACAGCATCTGGGTGGTTTTAGGGACCAGATCACCCCCCTCTGCCTCTCCCACAGCGCTGTTCCACCATGATGAGATTATGGGATCTGAGTAGCAGAAATGGCCTCCTAGCTGCCTATCACTATTGCACATACTTCAGTACATTGCACTGGGGATAAGCAGATCCCAGGTTCAAGTCCCCTTGAAAAAAAAAATTAAATTAAAAATAAAGTATAAAATTTTTTTTTAAAAATCACATGTAAACAAAGTAAAATAAACAAACATGTTGTATATCCTCATGTGCCCTATCCAAAAATAGCGTTATTTATCCCATACAGTGAACGCTGTCAAAAAATAAAATGTCACAATGAGCATATTAATGTATTTTCATCATGTCACCACCTCCCAAAAAATAGCAATAAAAAGAGATTAAAAAAAACATACATACAAAAAATTGGTAACAATAAAAATGACAACTTGCCCCAAAAATAAAGAGCCCTGACAGTGCCATCAACAAAACCTATAGACGTCAGAATATAGCGCTCCCAGGAGAATTGTTCATTTTTTTTTTTTTTTTTTTTAAATCTTTTTGATTTGTAAAAGCAGTGAAACCAATATAAATGTTATCGCTGTAATTGTAATGACCCACTGGACAAAGCTGCCATGTCATTTTTAATGCAGAGTGAACACAGGAAAAAACAAAATGCAAAAAATAGTTTGTGGGTTTTTTCACACGTACCACCCAAAAATGTTGTTAAAAGCTAGTCAAAACATTATATATACTCCAAAATGGTGCCAAATATAAGTACAACTTGTCAAGCAAAGAACAAGCCCTCACATAGCTATGTGGACAGGAAAATAAAAAAATTATTTTGGAAAGTAGCTGGTAACACGCAGTGGTCAATTTATTCATGCTTTTATAGGAGTTATCAGAAAAGATGGGGATACGACTGACTAAAACAGACATGTTAGGAGAGGTGACAAATCCCCTTTAAGTACCATAAGGATCCATGCACACAACCGAGGGCGCATCCAGGTTGGGGCCAAGGTTATCACGGAATGCAGTGGGATGACACTCGGAGTGTCACCTGAGTGCATTCTGGGATGTATTCACATCTATGGGATCCATTCCGATCCAATAACACTGAGCAGAATAGGACCTGCTCTATAATGATCTGTGTTATCAGTATGGAATGGATCCAGAAGCCCCGTAGACATGAATACATCGCAGAACGCACTCAGATAAACTCTGCACCCAACTGGGATGCACACATGGTCGTGTGCATGGGCCCTAATATAAAGTGGCCCTGGCAGAAGCTGTGTAATATAACACTGTGGATGAACCACCTTGTTTTTTGCCTAGAAGTCTACACCCATCTGTTTCAAGAGACATTCTTCCCAACCCTTCTGACAAGGCTTTAAAATAAGACAACTTATGGTATATGATTTCCCTAGCTGTACTGACCTGGAATGTACTAGAGAAGAAGCCATATAAGCCAAGTAATCCTTCTACAGACTTTACCTATGGTACCAGTTAGTATTAACATTAAGCTCATCTAATAACTAAAATATTTTGTTGCCAGGTTTCTATCAGAGGGGTATGTTTGGGATTATAATACAGAATAGTTCTATTTTTCCCAAAAACGCCTCTTATCCACATTGTATACAGTATTGCAGCTATTTCTTATTTTCTGTTTATATATATATATATATATATATATATATATATATATATATATATATAATGTTGTCTATGTGTGTGTTCCATACTTTTGTTGATCTTTGTGTTCTCCCACATCGGCCCCCACTATATGTTATTTGCTAATAGTATATTTGTGTGTATGATACGCCATGAAAATATCGGGGGAGATTCTTCTAAAATAAAACAATCTGTCTAAATGTTTAGACTCCTTGAAAGCGGTTTCTGTGT
>CAMRHE010000040.1:757500-832500 GCA_947044405.1 Leptodactylus fallax
TTTTGTTTCTATTAATTCCCCCCATTCTGCGCAGTTTTAGTCCTTCGTTGTAATGTCATTTCTTTTCTTGCAGTCCCCAGAATGGACAGAAGAGGACCTGAGCCAGCTGACGAGAAGCATGGCCAAGTTCCCAGGGGGGACCCCCGGCCGATGGGAGAAGATTGCTCACGAATTGGGTCGATCAGTGGCAGACGTGAGTTGATTTCGGTACAGTAAGTGACAAACCAAACAAGACAGGCAGAGGAGGAGACGGCCCAGGATGAAGCCTGACACTGCCGTTACAAAGTGACCACAATCCTTTTAGGTCCTGGAAGTGAAGCCTTAGCTGTATGAAGCAGATGTGCGCACGTCCCCGCACTACTATGAGCAGCTGTAAGTGATCAGCTGTACGGGGGATTTCACTGCTCCGAGGTTTAGGCTACTGTAACCCGATCACAGAAAAACAACGCCATTTATACTGGGTGAAGTAACCCCTCGCAGTCCGTAGGGGAAACGGCTGAATTGACTTCCTTCTTAAATATCTCCTTAAATATATTTTCAATAAATCCTTCATTTACTAAGTGTTCTTAATAGGCATGAGGATAATTATCAATACGGCGGGAAAAGATTCTAACTATTGCCTATGCTACGAGATCTCGTGTATCTAACCAATGCAAAGGCTGCAAATTATACAATACCATCATAGAATTTATTCCGCTATCATAGAAGAAAATACATTTAGTGGAATCAATCTGTAAAAGTGGGAATAACTCCATAGAATAAAAAAAACACTCCTATCATATGTCAAAGAGCAGCAGCCTGCAAAAAGTGCCTGGTCTGTCTGCTTGTGCCTATAGTGCTCACACCACCCCATAGGAATAGGATAAGTCATTGTCTGGTCAGTTGGGGACTAAATCGCCCACCAGAGGTGTAACATTGTCTTGGGTCACAATGCAATGTCTGTACCAGGCCCCCCAAGTATAATGTATGTTTTATAGTACAGGTCTCCTCATATTAGGAAGAGACACCATATGGGCCCTCTAAGGTTCCTGGGCCCAGGTGCGACTGTACCCTCTGCCCCTGATGCTCACCAAGGCCTAAAAATTCTCGGCTACCCAGTCTTGTTGCTGACTTGTTGTGACTTCCAGTTTGAAACTACAAAACAAAAAGCTGTTTAAACGGGACTTATTGGCAGTTTATTTATTAAAAACCCGGTGGTGGAATGGGCTGAGGCCCACATTGCGAAAAAGCTGCCTTTTTTTTTTTTTAATAGCCAGGAGTGTATTGGAGAAGTGTAAGTGTTTGTATTTTCCATTATTTTGTAGCCACTGCTGGGTTTGGCTCAAAAAACAGCAGCAAAATCTGTAACAAAAAAAAGCAGTGTTTCTGCAACGTGGGGCCTCAGCCTTAATCTGTTTTTATTCCCTGATTGTAGATTTTTTTTTTTTTTTTTTTTTTTTATATTTTCTATACAATAATATGAGGGCGGCCATCTTGTTTGGGTTTCTCCTGTGCATCTAGTGCTATGCTTCACAGCACTCTTATAGCCGTAGTCAGGAATAGTCTGGAGCCGACTCACTGAGGTCTATGGAACAGTTTTCTAGACTTGGTCTGTGCAGGAAGGAGGAGGAGATAAACTGTGACATCATCTATTGTCAGTCAGTTATTGGTGTTATCTATAGAGGTGTTATTGTCTGTTAATCCTGTATGTGATATACATAAGGTGACTACTGCAAAGAAAACCTCTACAGAATTGTGAAATGGCAGTCTATTATTAGTGGTCCGAGTGAAAATTGCAGAATATAGGACTTTTTCTTTAAAAAAAAAAAAAAAAAAAAAAAAAGTAACATGAAAAAAAAAAATCTAAAATTCTTAAAATAGGTAATTTCTGGTGCTATAAAGAGTCAGTACACATCTATGGGGCTCCCGGGGCTGTAATCTCTGGCAGCCCCATAGACGTAAATGGAGCACTGGTCATGGAAGCCACATGGAGTACCCAACGAATGGACAATTTATCCTCTATCCTGTGGATAGGGGAATAAGTGTCCATAACAGGACAACCCCTTTAATAAACAAGTATCAGAAAAGGCTGTGACTGGTTACTGGGTGTCCTATCCTGTTATGCTATACATCTATGTACATGAATGGCACAGAATTGAGATTTTTGCCACTTTCTACTTGACCCCTCGGTGGGTGTAAAGGTCTGTAGAGCACCTTGTAAATGGACATTACATACACATTGATCTAAGATGTAAGATGTTGTGCTAATAGTCCAGATATTTGGCTGACTTGACTGTAGCTATTTTTGGTCCCCATTTTTTTTTAGTAACTGGGCAGTACAGTAAGTGATGAAGTGCCGTTCTGTGCCCTTCCAGCTCTGGAAACCCTTAAGAACAGATGTTTCATCCTACCAATAACGTCTTCTCCACTTAGCAGACCTGCCCATTGTATAAGTTTTCACCTTATTTACTTAAGATGCTTTTGTGTCACTTCATGTAGTTTCCTATTGATTCCATACATTTCTCTTCCAGAAAGAGTTAAATAGGTTTGCTTCCCTAAATGATGACGAGAAGCCGGGCTGTGATTGCTGTAATGGTAGTTCCTGCCTGCTGACCTGGTTACCTGTAGCCCAGTCTCCCCATCAGCTAATTCACATCTGTTCCTTGACCCATTTTCCGTGCTCCGTGTGTAGCCCCAGGCTCACTACCCATTGCCGTTCCTCAAGAACAATCCGAGCAGTTTATTTTCCCCGTCCAATGTCTATTTACACACATGACTAGGAGCTCACTGCCTTAAACACTTTGCTACATGAGCGCACAATGTGAGATTAAAAAAGTTTTTTGCCTTATTGCATTAGGATGGTAAGATCTTGTCTCGCCCTTTTGGAAAGTATCTAATGTATCGGAGCGTTTAGCTGTGTCCTTGTGATAAGATTGTTTTATACACTTGTCAGGAATAGGTGTGTAGAAAAGGTGGTATATGTTCTGTACTAGTGTGCGGATATGGCAGTTCTCTCCCTGTATACAGCCTCATGCAGGAAAGACTCACAGGCTGTCTCTGAGTAGGTGGGAGAAGCAGGACTCACAGGCTTCTCTATGAGTAGGTGGGGGAAGCAGGACTCACAGGCTTTCTCTATGAGTAGGTGGGGGAAACAGGACTCACAGGCTTTCTCTATGAGTAGGTGGGGGGAAGCAGGACTCACAGGCTTTCTCTATGAGTAGGTGGGGAAGCAGGACTCACAGGCTTTCTCTATGAGTAGGGGGGAAGCAGGACTCACAGGCTTTCTGTATGGTAGGTGGAGGAGCAGGACTCACAGGCTTTCTCTATGAGTAGGAGGAGAAGCAGGACTCACAGGCTTTCTCTATGAGTAGGGGGGAGCAGGCTCACAGGCTTTCTGATGGGGAGCAGGACTCACAGGCTTTCTCTATGAGTAGGAGGAGAAGCAGGACTCACAGGCTTTCTCTGAGTAGGTGGTGGAAGCAGGACTCACAGGCTTTCTCTATGAGTAGGGGGAGGAAGCAGGACTCACAGGCTTTCTCTATGAGTAGGGGGAGAAGCAGGACTCACAGGCTTTCTCTATGAGTAGGTGGGGGAAGCAGGACTCACAGGCTTTCTCTGAGTAGGGGGAGAAGCAGGACTCACAGGCTTTCTCTATGAGTAGGTGGGGGAAGCAGGACTCACAGGCTCTCTCTATGAGTAGGTGGGGGAAGCAGGACTCACAGGCTTTATCTATGAGTAGGTGGGGGAAGCAGGACTCACAGGCTCTCTCTATGAGTAGGTGGGGGAAGCAGGACTCACAGGCTCTCTCTATGAGTAGGTGGGAGAAGCAGGACTCACAGGCTTTCTCTATGAGTAGGTGGGGGAGCAGGACTCACAGGCTTTCTTTATGAGTAGGTGGGGGAAGCAGGACTCACAGGCTTTCTCTATGAGTAGGGGGGGAAGCAGGACTCACAGGCTTTCTCTATGAGTAGTGGTAGAAGCAGGACTCACAGGCTTTCTCTATGAGTAGTGGTAGAAGCAGGACTCACAGGCTTTCTCTATGAGTAGGTGGGGGAAGCAGGACTCACAGGCTTTCTCTATGAGTAGGGGGAGAGCAGGACTCACAGGCTTTCTCTATGAGTAGGTGGGAGAAGCAGGACTCACAGGCTTTCTCTATGAGTAGGGGGGAAGCAGGACTCACAGGCTTCTCTATGAGTAGGTGGGGGGAGCAGGACTCACAGGCTTTCTTTATGAGTAGGTGGGGGAAGCAGGACTCACAGGCTTTCTCTATGAGTAGGTGGGGGAAGCAGGACTCACAGGCTTTCTCTATGAGTAGGGGGAAGCAGGACTCACAGGCTTTCTCTATGAGTGGGGGAGAAGCAGGACTCACAGGCTTTCTCTATGAGTAGGGGAGAAGCAGGACTCACAGGCTTTCTCTATGAGTAGGGGAGAAGCAGGACTCACAGGCTTTCTCTATGAGTAGGTGTAGTAAGCAGGACTCACAGGCTTTCTCTATGAGTAGGGGGGAGAAGCAGGACTCACAGGCTTTCTCTATGAGTAGGGGGGAAGCAGGACTCACAGGCTTTCTCTATGAGTGGTGGGGGAAGCAGGACTCATAGGCTTTCTCTATGAGTAGGTGGGGGAAGCAGGACTCACAGGCTTTCTCTATGAGTAGGGGGGGAAGCAGGACTCACAGGCTTTCTCTATGAGTAGGGGGGAGCAGGACTCACAGGCTTTCTCTATGAGTGAGTGGGGGGAGCAGGACTCACAGGCTTTCTCTATGAGTAGTTGGGGGGAGCAGGACTCACAGGCTTTCTCTATGAGTAGGGGGGGAAGCAGGACTCACAGGCTTTCTCTATGAGTAGGTGGGGGAAGCAGGACTCACAGGCTTTCTCTGAGTAGGTGGGGAAGCAGGACTCACAGGCTTTCTCTATGAGTAGGGGGGAGAAGCAGGACTCACAGGCTTTCTCTATGAGTAGGTGGGGGAAGCAGGACTCACAGGCTTTCTCTATGAGTAGTTGGGGGAAGCAGGACTCACAGGCTTTCTCTATGAGTAGGTGGGGGAAGCAGGACTCACAGGCTTTCTCTATGAGTAGGGGGGGAAGCAGGACTCACAGGCTTTCTCTATGAGTAGGGAGGAGAAGCAGGACTCACATGCTTTCTCTATGAGTAGGGGGGAGAAGCAGGACTCACAGGCTTTCTCTATATGCTGGTGGGAGCAGGACTCACAGGCTTTCTCTATGAGTAGGGGGGAGAAGCAGGACTCACAGGCTTTCTCTATATGCTGGTGGGAGCAGGAGTTGCACTGTCCTGGAACAGCTGAGCTGTTGTGGTCCCGGCTGGCTGATCTAATATTGATGGCCTAGCCTAAGAATAGGCCATAAATATTAGAAAGATGGATAACCCTTTAACACTGTCTTTCTGCATTCTGATCCAGCAGGGTAACATGTCAACGTAGTTGTTTGTCTGCTCGTGACCTAGTAGATTTCTGTGGGTACTCCAGTTTGCTTTCTATGAATTACCGTAGTATATGGTGAGATCTAGGAGTTACACTGCTAGCCCCATGGTGGGCATGTCAGATCTGTGTGCACTCTGTGATGACATGATATTCTTGTGGCACAAAAACACCTTTTTTTTATATAAAGGGAATTGATGTTTGTTGGGGCAGAGATGTCTTTTACATGGTGGCATTTTGTTAATGTCCTAATAGCAGTCACTCATTCACATTATACCTGTATGAATGTTGGCTGGACCTTCTGACCTGCCGGCCATCTATTGTGTATGGAGATGACATCTGGCAGTAGAAGAGTTTGAGGACAAGTGGAAAGGAGGTTTGGGCATGTTTAATTAGAACATAAGGGTCAGGCCTGTTGAAAAGTGAGAGAATCCTCCAACAGGGTTGTCTGGCAGTGATTTGTTACCCTCTCCTCCCTATTGGAACCACATGCATGCTCAGATGAGGAGTTATATTTGAGGTAGGGTAGTATTGAGACAACTCTTATTGATTTCTGGTGTTTGATTCAGTCCCATTGACCCCTGTGTATAAAATCCAGCCCATAGCCCTGTAGTCGCCCTAACACACACAGTGACAGATTGGCTGGTTCCTAACATGATACTGTAATAGGATGTCACCACTGCGATCGCTTTCTTAAATTTCTTCCCTCCTAGATATTCCACCATCACCTGTGAGCAGTATTGTTGTATAGTGGAAGTATAGGCAGACCAAGTAAAGTTAGAGAGGGTGCTGAGTTTTGAGAGTATAGTGCAGAATAGTCACCAACGCTCTGCTGACTCAATACCTGACTTAACATCCACACAAAAACTGTGCGAAACAGGGTTTTAATGACATTGGCTTCCATGGCCTAAAAGCTGCACACAAGCCTTACGTTACAATGCCAAGTATCAGATGGAGCGGTATGAAGCCTAATGCGACCACTGGACTCTGGAGCAGTGGAGATGTATTCTGCGATGGACCTCACTTCTCTATCTGGTGGTCTGATGGACCTGGCTGGGTTTGTTGAATACCGGGAGAACATTACCTGCTTGAGTGCATTGTGACAACTGTAAAGTTTGGAGGTGGAGGGGTAATCTCTATCGGGTTGTTTCTCAGGGGTTGGTCTTGGCCTCTTAGTTCCAGTGAAGGACAATCACATGCAAGGACCATAAAGGCATGGTTGGGTGAGGTAAGTGCAGTTCAGGTTAGAAATCCTTCACACTGAACACCTTTGGGATGAATGGCGATTGTGAGCCGGACACTCTCGTCCAACCTCATAAATGCTCTTCTAGATGAATGGACAAAAATGCCCACAAGTAAGATCTTGTAGAAAGACTTTCCAGAAGAGTGGAGGATGATTTATCTGCAATGTGGGATCCTACTCCATATTAAAGGAGTTGTCAGAGGAGTTTAGATTCTTTTACCTAATCCAGTGGACTCTTGATGATGATTTTGGGAGTTCTGGCCTCGTCCTGACCCCTGGGTCACATGATTGACAGCGGTGCTCTGCATAGTCAACCACCCCCCCATAGCATAGGTAATTACCTGTGAGATTGGGGTCGGAGTGCTGCTTCTGATCACATGACCCAGGGGTCGGGACAAGGCCGGAACCCTCAGGTCCCTCATCAAGAGTCCGCCAAATCAGGTAAGTGAATCTAAACTCCCCGGATAACAGCTATGGATTTAGAATGGGATGTCATAAAAGCTCCTATAGGTGTCTCAATACTTTTGCACATGTATTGTATTTGGCAGCTTCTCAACAACCCCTTGGATGAGTTGGGGTGTAAGTTGGCACTGCAGTGTATATAAACAGTGCTCCGTGTGACTGTCATGGTAATCCTTACATAGTCAAGAGGTCATGAAGCTAAAGGGGCAGCTTAGTCGTGACTGTAATGCTCTCTGGTTGAGAGAAGAACATGAACATGGCCTGTATATGGCCGCTGTGAATATTACCATGGCCTTTGAGGACTGAGGCATCATTCTAAAATGGCATGTTAGGACTCCAGACGTGTTATTTACTGGACCCCTCCCCCTCTAATCTGCCATTTGTAGAGGCCTCTTGTTATGTTCTGAGCGGAGCCGATGGAAGGAGCAGTATGTGAATCATTACACATCTTACAGTGGCCACACACGCTCTTAGCACGGGTAAAATGTTTACAATGTTAATTTATAGCTTTCACCAGATGATTTTTGTAACCACAAAGGCCACTTAAATTGTAAAAATAACAGGAAACACAAACTGTCTGGCATGCAAAACAGGCCGTAATGTGATTATTAGCTGCAGCTTTTTTAAATTAAAGGCCACAAATTCTCGGGTTTCCTACTTGTGAAGTAGAACGCCTCCCGAGGCCGAGGGGATGTAAGCCGATTCTGCCTCTCTCTGTGGTTACTAATCTCCTGCATTCAGGTTGCGATAGCAGACTGATACGGGATTTGCCTGCTGCCTGGAAAAGGGCTCAGGTAGGCAGGAAAACAACAGACAGGTGGGTAGATTTAAGAGGACTTTCTTAATTACCGGCCAGCCTTGCCATGTGAGCAGAAGTGCTCCGCTAGATAAATCGTCCCTCCGGTCTCCAAGGAGAAATCGTAGAAGTTAATTTAAGGAACACTAAACCTTGCAACCGCTGAACCATTCACATTAGACAGAAATGTGACATTTGCGTCATGTTTCTCCTCCGAGCCGCTTTTTACAGCCGTTGTGAAGTTGTTGTTTTTTTGGGGTTTTTTTTCCCCCTCTTTCTTTTCAGCTGTTGTAGACAATGGCTGCATCTTGTATTACAGGAACGTAGAAGGAGATGTTACAGTTCGGGAGCAGGCGTGTTTCTGGGTGACATGTGCAAAGATCCCGCTGTTTAGGCCTTCTTGGCAGCTCAACAATTGACTTAGTGCTTGGTGGTGCTCAGGGTCTAAACTGTATCTGTCAAACACTGTGTAAGATGTGTATAGTCCCTTATTAATAAAGAGTACATAACGTGTATATTTGGAGAGAAGTAAAAGTTAAACATTTTTGCAAATACAAATAATTTTAAAACTTTGTAGAGTTTTATAGATTTCCTCTAACCATATAATGGTTATGACCATGAATGCCAGACCTTTCTATGGTCCTGGACCTGTCAGAAACCCAGCCATGATGTCCTTGTGTCCGGGTTATCTTCTCATACATGTAGTGTCCCTCCTGATAACCAGCCATGATGTCCTTGTGTCCGGGTTATCTTCTCATACATGTAGTGTCCCTCCTGATAACCAGCCATGATGTCCTTATTGTGTCCGGGTTATCTTCTCATACATGTAGTGTCCTCCTGATAACCAGCCATGATGTCCTTATTGTGTCCGGGTTATCTTCTCATACATGTAGTGTCCTCCTGATAACCAGCCATGATGTCCTTATTGTGTCCGGGTTATCTTCTCATACATGTAGTGTCCACCTGATAACCCGGACGCAATAAGGACATCATGGCTGGTTATCAGGAGGACACTACATGTATGAGAAGATAACCCGGACACAATAAGGACATCATGGCTGGTTATCAGGAGGGACACTACATGTATGAGAAGATAACCCGGACACAATAAGGACATCATGGCTGGTTATCAGGAGGACACTACATGTATGAGAAGATAACCCGGACACAATAAGGGCATCATGGCTGGTTATCAGGAGGACACTACATGTATGAGAAGATAACCTGGACACAATAAGGACATCATGGCTGGTTATCAGGAGGACACTACATGTATGAGAAGATAACCCGGACACAATAAGGACATCATGGCTGGTTATCAGGAGGACACTACATGTATGAGAAGATAACCCGGACACAATAAGGACATCATGGCTGGTTATCAGGAGGACACTACATGTATGAGAAGATAACCCGGACGCAATAAGGACATCATGGCTGGTTATCTTCTCATACATGTCAGAAACCCAGCCATGATGTCCTTATTGTGGACAGGATATCAGGCAGGGACACTACAAGTCCCAGACTATAGAAAGTTCCTGCATTCATGGTCATATCCATTGGCAACCGATCAAGACAAAAGATGTCCCCACTAAGATGGTTAGAGAAAATCTGCAAAATTTGTAATTATTTATGTTTGCAAAAATATTTAACTTTTACTTAACCATACATAAAGTTATAGATATGTTCATGGGAAAACTCCTTTCAGTAGGCACATATGTGAGATGTGGCTATAGGCGCAGAGGTAGCATTACACTTGGGCCCTGTTGACTGAGAGGGCCCCTGGGCACCAGTATTACAAATGGTACATGGTTAGTAGGGGCCTATGGTAGATTTTTGCATTGGGTTCCAAAAGGTTGATGTTACTTCTAGAATAGAAATATTGTGCATGGTTTATGGTAGCCTAGTTTTATTGAATGAAAGGTTTGGCCAGGATTTAGTGTGAGTGGATTTATATGGAACAGTGGGATATCGAACACAAGCGCTCCAAAATAAATCCAGTTCTGTGCTGCGGGTTATAAAACATTTGCTCATGTAACACCTTTCTGAGAGAGTTGTAATGTCTGCCCATGACTGCATATAAGCCTGTGCCTGTATGGAAAAGTGTGCGCAGATCTCGATTGCATGAGATTGGAAGGCGACAAACCGGGCTGTCCACAACCTGTCCCCTCCATCCATCTCTGACCTGATCCCTCACCAGATGATGTCATTTCCATTCCTCACACTTCTCTGGTGTTATCTGCACTTCACTCAACAGGCTCCTAGTTTTCTCACATGCATCCACATACTCTAGGACAGTGGTTCTCAATCTATGGCATGTGTGGTTCGCCTCCCACAAACCACTATTATACTACGGGGACTCCAGAGTATAATGATTGGAGGATCAGGAGAGGTGAATAAACATATCAAACAATGTTACTCGCCTTCCCTTGGCTCCTGCGCAGGCATCCACTCTCTTCGGGCCTTTTCCGGCCTCTCGAATGATGTCAGGGACTGCTGAGTCCTACATCTGAAACCTTTCATGTTATTTTTGCAGCATTTTTTTTTTCTACACCTGCCTAAAACTGTTGCATAGTATTGTGTGTGTGTGTGTGTGTATATATATATATATATATATATATATATATATATATATATATATAAAAAGAATTCAGACAGCACGTCCCAATGTGAACATATATATTTTATATATTTATTTATATATGCAATTTACTATTCATTATGTAAGTACATTTCTTTTTATATGTGTCACAGGGCAAAATACTGAATGCCTATAAAATACAGCGGGGCGTATCAGAAGGACGCGTTGTGATGCACATGCTACTGCAATAGCATTTTAATGGGTTGTTAAAGATTAGAAAACATGGATGTTTTGTTCCAAAAACAGCACCCCCCCCCCCATCTATATGTTGTATGTGGTATTGCAGCTCAACCACAGTCATTTTAATAGAGCTGAGCTGCAGTACCAGAATTAACAGATGCCCAAGTGTGGCGCTCTTTCTAGGAGAAGGCAGCCATCTACAACCACTTTATATACATCCCATAGATTACAGTACAGGCGCCTCTGTCAGTATGAATGTGTAGCCATCTTCTCTGATGCTTATCAATGCCACCCATCCCTGGTACTGAAAGGCCTGCCGGGTCTTATTACCCCTACCCCCTCCTCCCTGGGCATTGTAGAATGTTTGAAGAGGGGGAGTCCTGCACAAGATAAGAGGGGCCCCTGTGGGAGGAGGTTGAGCCCTCCTCTGTATAGGACTCGTTGCAGGCGCAGTGCACTTGCTCACTAGTTTTGGGGTTCAGTCTCCTTTCTGGCTTGATCAGATTCCAGAAAACTGAATGAGGCGAGGAAAGCCGCAGTGGGCGACATTTGCTCTTGCGAGGGGCCTCGCTGTAGGTAGACTCTTGTGTTAGGATTGACCACCAGGCTCCTAATATTGTGAGGTTATCCGTCCCCAAGAGGGAGGATTTCTCTCTGATCCCCCAATAAATATAATGATGTGTTGTCGCCATACGTTATTATTTTTGTCTTCCTGCTGCTGGAGACAAGCAGGGGCAGGCGCGGCTGTAACACAGTTATTTGTCTTCACAAGAATCCGCTGACCCTTGGGTTTTCACATCTGCCCGCCCTTCTTCACGACAATGGGCCTGGCAGGCAGCCAGCGCTAATGTGACTAATGAAACTAAGTTAACCCCCAAGACTACTTCCACCGGGTAACTGCCCAATTCTAGCCTGTACCAGGGAATCCAAGTCTCCAGGAACTGATGTACCCTATAACGTCATGTTACCACGGAGGTATTGTTGACCGGGATCCATCAATGGATTTTTGGGTAATTTTGTAATTTTTGGTATTTTTTTTTTTTAAATTTTTTTTTTTTATCCTGAGGTTTAGGAGCATCCGGTCTCCTCCCAACTTCAGAATAAGAGAATTACCCAGAAATTCACACCCCAGGTGATGGGTCCCTGCCACCACGTGGGCGTGGAATATAGACACAGAAACTGAAGTGTAGGTTCTACATGTACTACTAGTGAAAAATCTCACTACGATAGCTGAGAATATGACTATCCTCCAGACAATGGGAAATTTCATAGTAACCCTTTATATGTTCCTCATACATTGACGCTTATTTTGTTTTGGTGGGAATTCAGTGAAAACCTGATTTCTGTGCGAGAACATCATCTGTATAAAATGGACTTTCACGGAATCCATAGAAACAACATATTTACTTATGTTTTGTAGGTCACAACGAAGGCAAAGCAGGCAAAGGATTTCACTTCTTCTCACGCTCCAGGTGCGTATGTGTAGACCGGGTAGTGAGACCATCTAGGGATGAATGGAAGGTATAGGAAGACATTTTTGTTTTCCGGATTATTCTGGAGTGTTAAAGGGACTGTCTGGGGAATATTCATTTACTTACCTGGCCCCAGGAATCGCATATGATGGACATTGGGGTTCCGATGATGTCTCAACCCTCCGGCAGCGTCCATCATAAGCGATTCCCAGGACCAGATAACTAAATTACCAGTCCCCGGACAGTCCCTTTAAATGGTGCACATTCCCTCTATGATGTATTTGAGTTTTTACAGACATCCTAACGTCAGTGCACACTGGGGGGATTTTATCAATCCTCTATGCCAGTTTTCTGGCATAGACAGATGATATTGTGGCGCACACTTGGTACAAGGCCCTTTCTTTTGGAAAATGTGCACCACAACCCCAGTTCTGCACCTCATTCGCCACCTTGTGCAAATAGGAGCTGGGCGAGCCTTGGCCTGACAGATTCTTTATAACTGGCGAGAGTTATAATGGAAATCTACACCAGTTCCTCTATTCTGGTGCACAGGAGTGCGCTGGATTTCTGAAGGGGCCGGAGTCTCTTCACAAATCATCTTTGCTCTGCAGCGGTCGGGGCCTTTATTAAGACTGGTGTGTGAAACGTTTGGACGTGGTGTGTGTAGTTTTCTCTTATTAACTAGAATGTTGGCCGTATGTATGTATGTATGTGTGTGTATATGTATATGTATATATATATATATATATATATATATATATAATAATATGTATGTATGTATGTATTAGCGAAACAACCTCCACAAGTAATAGATGACATCTACACCAGCCCCGGACCCCAGAGTTATTGGAGACCAGCGCCTCTTAGTAATTTGTGCACATTTTTTCACACCAGTCTTAATAAATTTCCTTCTATGCCTTTAATCTGACAGTGACAGAAAATATTCTGTATTATCAAAGTGGTAGGGAAGACAGACCTATTTCTGAAAAGGCCAACATACAATATGCTGCTAGTCCTTGGGTTTTATAGCTCTTTCTGCACATCGGCCTCTGGTTTCGAGAGGTTTTGGATCATTTTGCCATTCAGCCCTAGAAACAAGAACCAGAAAATAAGAATTTCTAGGTTATTGGATGTCTGGTTATTAGGATTTTTCTATGAATCATTTCTTTTGCTTTATTTTTAGGTGTTATTAGATTATCTGATTTGCGATGCACAGCAAAGGCGAGTGTGACTTTACCTGACAGCCTGATGACTCAGCGGGAGGACGATGATGCCGATTATGAGGAGCGGGACGTCTCGGCTTGTCAGGGTGAGGCCCCTATGACAGCCGCACGAGCCCGCAAAAGGAAGAGCACAAAAACAGTAGACCCTGCCGCCTCAGCCAAAGAAGAGGCAGAGGAAAGGATCAGAGGCAGGCGGCAAAGAGACTTTGATACAGAGCAGGAGGCCGAGGTACTGGGGGAAAGCGACGATGAGAGCAGAAAGAAGGAGCGAAGTCGAGGACAAGAAGAGATATGGACTCAGAACCAACAGAAGCTCCTGGAGCTGGCGCTGCAGCAGTATCCAAAGGGGACGGCCGAGAGATGGGATAAAATAGCCAAGTGTGTCCCTAGCAAATCAAAGGTAACAATGGCCGATGGATATGTTATATGGTGCTCCATACTGATAATTGGGTCCAAAAACTGCAAAAGTAGTGATCTAATTCAGGCATGACACCGGTCACTATTTCTGGGGCAAAAACTGGTCTGTCTAGTGTAATAGTAGCGTTAGGATATGTTCACACAGAGATTTTTTGTAGGCTGATTTTGAGGTGGAATCCAGATATTGATCTGTCACCGCCATGTTACTGAGCACATTACAGTGATAAACACCATACCTGTTATATGTGTCACTTTTTTTTTTTTTTTTTTTGCCCCCCCCCCCCCCCCCCCCCCCCCCCCCCCCCCCCCCCCCCCGTGCTGAAGGCTCTGCCCCCAGTGCACCAAATGCCTCATTCGCATAAGACTTCCAAATTATTTTTCTCCAAATCCCTAAAAGTTACATATATAACAAATATATATTGCTTATCAGTGTAATATGGAGGTAGCTGTTGAATATGCTTGGGGGAGGTGGGAGACTCCTTTTAACAAACACATTCCCACAAACAAGACGTCAGAAAGCTTTGTGAAAACTGTCATTATGCTACAATGATGAATAAGGCCTTATTCACACAGCAGTGATAAACTGCCATCACACGGCTGTAGTCATCACAATGGCAGTCTGTCAGGCTTTACACCTATCCCTTTCTTTTTATGAATAGTGTAAACGGCCTCACAGAAAATATCATGTATAAGGGCAGGATTATTATGGCTTGTACTCCAGTTTTCTGACATAAAAAAAAAATTGTGAATTTTTATATTTTGTTTTTTTTTTTGTGCAAAAAATTTGCAACTTTTTTTTTTTTTTTCCCCTGTCCTGGCCACCTTCCTGAAAAAAAAAGACATGCAACGATTTCTTAATTTCTTATTAATGCCAAAAATCTGACTCCTTCATCTCTTCTTCATGGCTGTTTTTAACCACAGTTGTCAGAATATAGAGCTGTGGAAAAGGGGCAAAGTTATCCATTTTATTTCTTTTAGAAAGTCCCCGGCTGGATAGGCAGGTATGTGGGTTATTAGTCTTAAAGGGCTATTATGGGATCTTATATTGACAACCTATTCATAGGATAGGTCATCAATATCAGATTGATGGTTGTCGCCCCATTTAAAGGGGCTGCAGGGGTAAATCGGGATGGATCAGGTTGTGATGTTCAGGGCTCAGCGCCATACGTAGTGTAGCGGCTATGCCTGTTACAGCAGCTCAGTCCCATTCACTCCAATGGACATGATATTAATCTCTTAAGGACAGGCCGCATTGCTTGGCCAAGAGCTTCAGACATTTTGATTAGCCGATCAGCAGGTCCCGGGTGTCAGAGCCCCGTAATCTGATCTTTAAATCCTTGAATACCTCTTTAAATGCCCTTTTTATATTCTGAATATCAGCTCTTCCATGCGCCCTATTCATAGATGTTATATATGGTGCTCCGGAGATGCTGATATTGCACCAGCTCCGGTGTGTGCAGGTGACTTGTAGTTCTTCAGAGAGTGATGGAAATACATAAGTATGCCGGATTACTACCTAACCATGTCACATTCCTCCCGCAGGAGCGGCCTCCAGGCTGATATTACTACTAGGCCTGATTCAATAGGGAAAACAAAGGTCTCAATGACCAACAAGAGGCCACCATGAAAGCCATTAGAGCACTAGGCGGAGGCTTTGATCTCGAGCAGAGTGGAGTGTGTGCTGGGCTTTCTCTCTTTACCTTTGATTTAGGCCTATAGAGTCCACTCCACAAGTGGTTGGCCTTATTTGCCAGGCGTCCATATTTGCTCTTTGTAGGTGGCTTTGACAATTCCTCATTTCTGCTCCCTATAATCAGTGTGGCCATGGTTACCAGCACGCTCGCCCCACCATAATGGAAGTCACTTGAGAACAGGCTTCAACATCTGCCCAATTGTTAAGGAGGACACAAGTATCCACATCACAGACCTCTTTCATGTTCATTCAGTGCTGTGAGGAAGTGGACGGAGATCCCTTGACCATATGAGGTCCATATTATTCACTAGGGATAAAATCTGCTGAAGAGTATGTGTGAACTCTGTCTAATAAAGGGATTGTCCATATGTCCTATTAGGAGATAGAGGGGAGGAAAGCTCATCCCGGTGGATTTCTTTGAAGGCCACATGTGATAATACAGGAGCAATGAGGTAATGGTAGGGTGTCTCAGGAGCCAGACCCCCAGATGTCAGAGAGGTGGTCTCTATGCAAACCCTTCAATAGAACTTATAGAATCAGAGGAGCTTGTGTGCAGGATCCCTAGAGGTCAGATAACAGATTACCTGTCCGGGCATGTGTCTATGAGGAGATACTTTGTATTTCCCATGTTATAACTATCCTGGAGCATCTTTTCTTGGATCTTTAGCAGCAATGTGTAGGGTTATATCCTAAGGGGGCTGTCATGTCATTCATATGAGTAGGGGGTACTTATAGCCAGTTATAAAACCGGGACTATTGGTAGATTTACAGGGCAATAAAGGGGAATTTCAGTTTCACAGCTGCCCTTCAGGGAAATACAGTATTATTACAGAGAGGGGTGCGATCCCAGCGATAGAAGATTATTATGGGCTATTAGTTATGAAGGGTCTCCAAAGCTGGGTCCATGTTATAGATGTAATACCCTGGTTCCCTGGGCCATAGTATAGATGTAATACCCTGGTTCCCTGGGCCATATTATAGATGTAATACCCTGGTTCCCTGGGCCATATTATGGATGTAATACCCTGGTTCCCTGGGCCATATTATAGATGTAATACCCTGGTTCCCTGGGCCATAGTATAGATGTAGTACGCTGGTTCCCTGGGCCATATTATGGATGTAATACCCTGGTTCCCTGGGCCATATTATAGATGTAATACCCTGGTTCCCTGGGCCATAGTATAGATGTAATACGCTGGTTCCCTGGGCCATATTATGGATGTAATACCCTGGTTACCTGGGCCATATTATAGATGTAATACCCTGGTTCCCTGGGCCATATTATGGATGTAATACCCTGGTTCCCTGGGCCATATTATGGATGTAATACCCTGGTTCCCTGAGCCATATTATAGATGTAATACCCTGGTTCCCTGGGCCATATTATGGATGTAATACCCTGGTTCCCTGGGCCATATTATGGATGTAATACCCTGGTTCCCTGAGCCATATTATAGATGTAATACCCTGGTTCCCTGAGCCATATTATAGATGTAATACCCTGGTTCCCTGGGCCATATTATGGATGTAATACTCTGGTTCCCTGGGCCATATTATGGATGTAATACCCTGGTTACCTGGGCCATAGTATAGATGTAATACGCTGGTTCCCTGGTCCATATTATGGATGTAATACCCTGGTTCCCTGGGCCATATTATAGATGTAATATCCTGGTTCCCTGAGCCATATTATAGATGTAATACCCTGGTTCCCTGGGCCATATTATGGATGTAATACCCTGGTTCCCTGGGCCATATTATGGATGTAATACCCTGGTTCCCTGAGCCATATTATAGATGTAATACCCTGGTTCCCTGGGCCATAGTATAGATGTAATACCCTGGTTCCCTGAGTCCATATTATAGATGTAATACCCTAGTTTAGATAGCCATAAAACTTTGTCTGGGTACTGTGGTCATGATGGGAAAGCTAAATTGAGGTCATGCCACACCACCCCAATCTGAAACCAGCAGAGAGTCTTATCTGGTCATACACATAATATGTTGGACAATGAGCGGTTAAAAAAAAAACGTAAACTACCATTTGCAATGGAAGACTTTTATCTGCCAAAGAAATATCCAGTATGTTGATCATTTCTGCCATCGATCTGTTGAAAATATAAGTGTATGTCACAATCATCCCATCAGGCAGATTAGTTGCTTATGTAAATGCGGCGGCTGATTGTTATCTAATGTGTATGGGTAGCCTTAAAGGGAGTCTATCATTGAGATTTTCAATTTTTAGCTAAGGCTATATTCATGTAGCCCTTATAAAGGCTATTGTAGGCATACCTTTTATTTCCTGACTCGTCGGTGTTTTTCAGAAAAAGCCTTTTTCTTGATATTTAAATTAGCTTCCAGAGAGCACAGGGGGCGTTATCCCTGTGCGCCGAGCACCCCCGCGTCATCACCCTCTCCCTGCATCGCTGCCCCCTTCTTCCTTCTTGTTAACGCCTCTTTGCTTCTTACTCCTGTCAGCTCAAACAAAATCTTGTGCATGCGTGAAATTTCGTTCACGCCGATGGGAGGAGAAGCAAAGAAGATGCGTCATCACCCTCTCCCTGCTTTAGCTTCCATGGAGCACAGGGCGAGGGTGATGACGCAGAGATTTCGTTCGAGCTGACAGGAGAATGAAGCAAAGAGGCGGCGGAGGCGTTAACAAGAAGGAAGAAGGGGGCAGCGATGCAGGGAGAGGGTGATGACGCGGGGGGTGCTCGGCGCACAGGGATAACGCCCCCTGTGCTCAGTGGAAGCTAATTTACATATAAAGAAAAAGTCTTTTTCTGAAAAACACCGGCAAGAGTCAGGAAATAAAAGGTATGCCTACAATAACCTTTATAAGGGCTTCATGAATATAGCCTTAGCTAAAAATTGAAAATCTCAATGATAGACTCCCTTTTAAGTTTAAGTTTATCTAGGTAACAATGGTTGTGTCGTGTGTGTGCCCCCCCCCCCCCCCCCCCGTATATAGTTTATTAGAGCTCAGCAATGTCACAGGATCCTCTGGCCCACCAGAAGATCCTGCAGTGGGCCCGGGCTCTAACATAATAATGGTCCAGCAGGAGACCCCCCACAGTTGAAGGGCACTATGGTCTATTTCCTAAGGATTGTTGGAGGGGAGCTCACAATCTGGTGGGCCACCCAGTAGTAGGCCGATGCCCTCCCTCTTCTGACCCTTTTAGTGCAATCGCACTTTCTGATAAGTTGTATCATTTTTCTGTATTCTTCTCAACAAGTCGCCTTTGTTAGTACTGGAGAGACTTATCAGGACTGTCAGTAATAGGAGGTGTAACCCTCCACTACAGAATGCGCTGTATCCAGAGCGCCGTCATACAGCGTAACTCTAGATGGGGTGTCTGCAGATATGGCGTCCGCTGCCCACTACCCCTGATGGTGCTGCACATGTTTCTGGTGATCACTATAGGCGGTAATGGATGTGTCTTCTTCCCCTGCAGGAGGACTGTATATGTAGGTATAAGATGCTGGTAGAACTGGTACAGAAGAAGAAACAGGCAAAAAGCTGAGTCAGGACGATGACGATGATGGAGGCATGGAGAAGATGGATGTAAGAGCCGCTACTTGGACCTCAGTATTCTCTTTGACATACAACGTGCCTTAGAATATATGAATTATAAAAATGCCAACACTATGTACGGAATGAATAAATCATATTTTTATATCACATATGGTCTACTTGTATTTTTTTTTCCCACCCTCTTCAAAGGGAAATCAGACACCATTACCCCGCACCCCATTGTAATGGCTGGATGGGTGAAAAGTCCAGATTGATAATTTCAGAATCCCAGTATATTCCCTTTCATCCTGCAAAGGGTCCGTGAGCTGAAGCATCCAGGACTCCCCTCCATTATATCTCTCTGCTTAGGGTACACATTAGCTGTATACCGCTGAGCAGTGATTCACATTGACGGGCCCACTCCAGACCAAGTTTATTTTATTTTTTTATATCTGGTTTTATACCGCCTACAAGGATGGTTCTAGTATCTCAAGAAAGATGAGCACCTCAGCAGCTTTCATAGCTAGCTAATAATTAGAGATATCACTAGTTTAAAAACTAGTTACATAGTCTGGAATTAACTGTAATCTCAGCTTTCTTGTGATACCAGCACCGGTCGTCTTAGTAGTATACAGCCGTAGATACAGCCATTTGAAGTAACCACCCCCTCCTTTGGTAAATGCTTCCGCTCTGTGTATTACAATACTGATGTGTCCAGACTTTCCTTAGTAACAACTCAGAGCATTGTTAGAGATCCTGTTACAGCCTGTCTTCTA
This sequence comes from Leptodactylus fallax, assembly GCA_947044405.1. Lineage (NCBI taxonomy): Eukaryota > Metazoa > Chordata > Amphibia > Anura > Leptodactylidae > Leptodactylus > Leptodactylus fallax. The sequence continues at coordinate 777,331 of CAMRHE010000040.1, forward strand.
TTAAAGAGGAAGTTAGATAGGTTAGTAAAGTATATTACAAAAATATTCACACTTTCACCTGACACAACAGTGGGGAAAAAAATGGGAGTCACACTTGAAATCCCCCCTCCAGCTGCTGTGTATAGTAACTGAGCAGTGGTGGCACAGGAGCCAAGGCTGCAGGTAAGTGTCGGTGCTTTTTTGTTTTGTAGCCCTCCCCTGCTGCCTGCATTTAATTTTCTCACCCCGGACAACCCCTTTGACATGGGTCTTACACGTGAATGACAGATAAGGGAAACTTTACAACACACTGAGAAAATGTTTAGTTCTGCGCATTCTCATGGCCCAGTAGTGGTGCATTACAGAGCTGCACCACTGGCACAGGTCACCACAGAGCTGCTGCACCACTGGCACAGGTGACCACAGAGCTGCTGCACCACTGGCACAGGTCACCACAGAGCTGCACCACTGGCACAGGTGACCACAGAGCTGCAGCACCGCTAGCGCAGGTGACCACAGAGCTGCTGCACCACTGGCACAGGTGACCACAGAGCTGCACCACTGGCGCAGGTGACCACAGACGTGCAGCACCACTGGCACAGGTCACCACAGAGCTGCACCACTGGCACAGGTGACCACAGAGCTGCACCACTGGCACGGGTCACCACAGAGCTGCACCACTGGCACAGGTGACCACAGAGTTGCACCACTGGCACAGGTGACCACAGAGCTGCTGCACCACTGGCGCAGGTGACCACAGAGCTGCAGCACCACTGGCACAGGTGACCACATGTTTAGCAGGGAGGAAGAAGTTCATTTACAAAATGGCTTGTTCTACTGGGCCTTCCCTTCAAGGTTTTTTTCGATACTTTAAAATGATGTGTAACACAAGGGTGAATATACCATTAAGGGGGTTTTCTGGAGCTGTGATATTGATGATTGTGGTCTCTTCACTGCTTACCAAGCACAGCGCTATACACTGTATAGTGGCTGCATTTGGTATTGCAACTTGAATAGCGAAAAGCCTGACCATGTGACCTATGGACATGTCACTGGTCTGATGAGAGGAAGTGGAGCTCACCCAAGGGCTGCAGCCTCTTCAATCAGCTGGAGTTGGGGGCCCTTCTCCTTACAGACTTATCCTTAAGATCGGCCCAAGATTGCTATATCGGTATTCTACTCCCAGAAAACCCCTTTAATGAAGCACATGAGGCTGCTATGTGGACCCCTGGTGAAATCTGTTTTTTTTTAATATGTGGTGAGAACCCGTGAAGGGATCCCTTATCCTTACACAAGATTATAGGGATTTACTCAAGAACTGTGGAAAGGAGAAGGCCCAGGGAATAACTAATTTACCAACGTGACGTCTTCTCTTCCCAAGACATTAGAATTGTGAGGTATTTTTTGTCTTTGCTCTGAGGCCCCCTCACCCCTGTACACCCTTGTTTATAGCTACAACAGGGGCAATGGAGTTGGAATTGGAAAAAAAAAGTTACCAACTCCGGCTTCAAAATTATTTTTAGGAAATTTTAGAATTATTAATAAATTAGATGTATGGTTTGCTACAAATTTATTTTCATAAGAATCAATCTCTAGGTTTTCTGACATCACGGCGGTCAGCAATTTATGGAGGATTTAGTGGTTTGGCCTACCGACTCCCCAGCCCTGGCTACAACAGTGTTTGTGAGTTACATAATGTGAACAGACCCCTGTAATATTTTAACTTGCAATTACAAGGTGTCTTAGGAAACGGATCTTGCATCTATCAGGCCCGTGCGGTTCTACGGACACACTGCATGTATTTATAGGAGCTTTTTCCTTTGCACGCAGCGAGGGTCCCTTATTATATTACGGGATCTGTAGAATTAGTAGTAAATTTACCAATGGCCCAAATACCTATTGAGGGTGTCGTGGCCGGTATCTGATGTGCTGTGGCTTTACTTGTACACATGTAATGTTATAGGAGGAGATGAAATGAGCAGCTTATATGGAGAAGGTTTCTGCACATCCTTGTAGCACAGACTGTCACCCTGCTGGTGTCACACTTGATGATCTTGTGCCGGGGAGATGCAGTTTATGCTCCAGCCATTTGTGTCTGTATATCCAATTTGCGGTTGGTTACATGCTCAAATCCAGTGAAAAAGCCTCATTCCTGCCTACATATGTAACCATTATAGCAGATAGCTTGCAGGCAAACTGAGAAACCAGAGACGCTGCAGGCTACAAGTGCACAGATGATGTCTCCGAGATGTAGTCAGGTGATGTCAGCCGTCACAATGAATAGCACCAAGTCCATTTAGGATTAATTAATTAGCTGTTCCTCTTCTACATTGGCAGCGTCCTGGCGGTGCGATGGTTAATACGGCAGGCATCAATGTGATTGTCTCTTCCTGGCACAAGCTTGTTATGTGTCTGTGATAGAACAACCTCAAGGCTGCGGCTGCAGGAGGGCTGCAGTGTGCACGAGGCCCTAGAAGGTGTAGACGTCACAGAGCAGTTTCTAGCATAATCCCCAATTTGTCAAATACAAATTACATGGGGATGGGGGGGCACGTAGAGGGCACGCCTCACTGTGCTGATCCTGATCTGGGCTATATATATCGGTATACAGCTGCCACCCAATGACACAACCCTGGCTGGATTCTAAGTGGCCATTCATTCTGGTTTTAATTTGTAGGGGGCCCATTGTAAGGATTCCCCATGTAACCTTTAACCCTTTCAACACTGAAGCTTTCACAGATAAATTTCTCTTTCTGTAGTGTTACACTTTATGGCCTTATTCAGACTTACAAACAGCTGCAGCACGCTGGCCTTCCTTAGGTGGCTTCGTTCTGGCCATCAGGGTGAGGCCTTGAGCCATACACACTTTGGTGGCCAACAGGGAGGATATCAGCAGATGATGATCCATGAATGCCAATCTTCCCACTACTGATAAAACAGCCACATGACGGTTGTCTGAACACATCGCATTTTTTCCCGCAGTGTTTTCTCATTGCGATTTTGCAGAGTTTTCCTCTGTGAACGTTCTGCCCTAATGCCTCTACCGCCAGGTATAATTGACATGCTGCGCTTTACAAAAACGCAACATTTATGCTGCGGATTTATTTCTGTGATGTGTGACTAGGATTCACCAGAATCCCATTCACTTTGCAGGTAATGCAAAACGCTGCGTTTTTTTGCTGTTCTGTGTTCGCAACGTGGGGCTTCAGCCTTAGGGTAAATGTTTATTTAGCTTCTCTCTTTTGCAAAACAGAGTTTACTGCTTTCTGGGTGGTGCATTAGCAATGGCAACCTTATACCACCTGGAAAGTGTTGTGCTCAGGTCCTAGTTTATCGAAACAACCAGATTCAGGCCATGTGGTATCCATGATCTGTCAAAAAAAAAAAAAAAAGAAATTTTTACAGACCTGATTCACTCATTGACGTAAATGGGTCTGTGTAAAAAGCTAGACTGATCCTGCACTCACATGGCCGAGTCGTAACTTGAGTGTGTGAATCTAACCTGAATCTAATAGGCTTCTTGCAAGATGCTTTCTGGGTATTGTATGCCGTGGCAACTGCGTCCAACCTCATCTACTCTGTTACTGGGTGATAAATACACAGTCCAACCTATAATCCTACAGTGTTAATCTAGAGGAAGGCAAAAAAAAAAAAAATCCCACAGAACCAATTGTTGGGGAATAAAATTCCTTCATGACCCCAAATCTAACAATCCGTATAAAACCCTGGATCAACTTGTCCTTACCAAAATCTAGAACCAGTAGTGTCTCTCCACTGTGAGGCACTGTCTTGACATTACTTTGCTCACAAAGTCCTGGATAGTACTTGGTATCTTGTACTTTTTTGGTCCACATTAGCTGAAGCATCACTAGAAGGCCAGCGACATTGAGGGGGTATTAGATCTGTCCTGGAAAACTAAGTACCTGGCTCCAAAAGTGAGTAGAGATGATTCCGGCTGGTACCTTGCCACACAATACTGCCATAAATGCCCAGTGTCAGATCAGGCAGAGATCACAGGTATGAGAACCAGTATCTAGTTTTTGTACTATGTTAAAATGCAATTTTCCTTGTGTCCTGTGAGATCTGTGAGGCCGGCCTAAAAACATCAATACACCTCTGTTACTTTTTAGCATTCAATCCCCATTATCAGGACAATTCCTCATCCTGTCCTTCGGTCTCCACTGAACCTGCTGGAGAGAGTTTTATGGTACTAGCCCCACAGTATAATTGTAGTGTGCCAGGGGATTATTAGTGCAGCTCTAGGCCCCATCACCATAGCAGGATATTTAGTAGACGCTCCTGGTAAGATGTGGGAGGTAGAACAAATGTATTTGTTTGTGTCTCGGCGGAGCGGCTGATTGAAGGATTACAAACTTCTCGATCCACCGAGTAAAGGCGACTTTGGAGAGTTCTACGTGATGAAGAGGACAGACAGGCGGCAGGTCGTGTTGCGGTTGCTAGGTTACAGCCTTTGAAGATCACTTTCATCATCACCTTTGTAAGGACTCTCACTATTGATGAAAGACTTTAACAGGAGCTATTTGAAGTCTCCGATTCTGACCGTGTTCACATATAGAATCCCAGGGGGACTTCCTGCGAGACCTGCAAATTGGAATCTGGGTTCCACTTTTAAGACGTCTAACCGTGCAATCCTCCGTCAATGTTTTTTAATATTATTCTGGCAATGACCATGAGGCTGAGATACAGGATTCTGCTACGTGTCGCAGTCTGTGTGCCTGTAATAGGCTCGTGGAGACATTCTCAGCTCGGTTTCCTTAGGCTGGATGAGTTTCAGGCCACAAATTCATGAACACTGTAAACTAAACTTGTTCTGCACGGACTTCTAATTCAGTGGTGAACAACATATAGCCGCATGTGGCCGCCATTACAACGTATAGGCCTGAAGACCCAAAGTAATCGATTATTCCACATCTGTCCTGTTTTATTACAATGGGGGGTGCAATTACTAAAAGTGTCTAAATTTGTGCCCTCTAATTTCCTATTTTCCTAGATTTTCACCACGTTTACTATTGAGGCCCATGCTGTTTAGCATTTACCTTTTGTGTCTGCACCAAAAATTCTGTCTAAAATGTGGTTTCTTTCTTAAAGATAGACTCTCTTAATTTTTTATGAATTTTAGTAAATGTCTGATTATTGATACAGCAAGCACAAGGCTAACTACATTAAATGTGGCCCCATATTCTAAAGAAATACTCGTTTCTATTCACCTCCTATCAGGACGAGGAGGGGTTAAACTATCTAAACAATGGACGTCCGCCATCCTGAATTAAACGGCATAAAATTGTAATTAACATTTGTATCATTATTTATAGAACAAGTTACAATTGATAAATCTGTATCTACATGTATAATATACAGATAACATTACAGATTATCCTTTTTGGCACTTTCTATATTTTACATCACTTTCACATTGATCTAAATTATGGCAGAAAAATTCGGCAGATTGGTAACTAGAAAGCTTCATAAATCTGCCTAATTCTACAGGTCTTAGCTGAGCCCATTTTTGAGTTCTACAGGGGAAAGTCTCCAGTGAGTTACATATGGCAATACATAGTTTTGGCGTTTTTATAGTTAAATTTGGTGCATGTGTTGATGCACCAAAATTTTGGAGAATTTTACAACCTGAAAGTGTCGTACCTGTAATAGGAAATGTGCCCCATTGTCCTGGTTTTACCTAAAATGAAAAAGCCAAGGATTTATTAAAACTGACAGAACTGGAAATACTTATAGGCCATGAAATAAGAAATCAAGGACAACTTTCTTCAGATCTGTCCCTTTCACTATTAGGGTATGTTCACACACATCTTTTTTTTTTTTTTTTTTTTTTGCAGGCAGATTTTGGGATTCCTATACTCTCCCATTTCAATGGGATTCAGTAGCAGATTTTTTTTCCTCTAGTTCACTTTTTCACATGGAGATAAAAAAAAGTATCATGACCTGTCTTCAGGCGGATTCTGCCTTGCAAAGCCTATTGAAATCGGGTTTTTGACATGGTTTTTGCAAACACGATGTAATCTTTTCTTCCATTTCCCATTACTTTCAGGCTAGCAAGCTGGAATCCGCATGAAGATAGGTCATGATGCTTTTTATCCCCCTGTAGCCGAAACAAGTCTAAGGCCCGGTGCACATCTGCGTTCGGGTTTCCGTTCGGGGGAGTCCACTTGGGGACCCCCCGAACGGAAACCTATATGCATAAAAAAGCGGTTACCTGGGGAAACCCGCGGACACCATAGACTATAATGGGGTCCGTGTGGTTTCCGCTCGGTTTCCTCACGAAACATGCAGAGAGAAAAGTGCTGCAAGCAATAAAGTCTTCTATAGGATCGATCACACGACAGGGTTCTTTGGCTGCGTGCTAGCGGTTGTTTCAACAGCCATCACACAGCCCCATAGACTTTAATGGTTCTATTCACACAACCCTTGTTTTAACGGTCCGTGATCCAAGATGAGATAGAACCTGTCATTTCTCGGGCCAAGGTCACGGATCCCTCAGTAGGCTCATGTCTATGAGGATCCATGAAAACAGACTGTACTTTTTTTTCACGACCAAGTGCACACTCAAGAATAGAGCACAGGGCTCTGTCGTGTGAATGTAGCCTACTACCCATTCTGTGCAGATGGACAAGGGGAACCATATAAAGAAAAAAATCCCCAGAATTAACTAACACAAACATGGTAAGATAACTGGCAGGTCTTCTAAGTACTTAAGGGACTTTCATTCATTAAACAGTTTTCTTGGCAAAAATTTTTAACACGGGCTGAAATTGCTTTAAAAAAAAAAAAAACATAAAAATTTTAACTGCCCAAACAACCCCTTTTAAGTATTTTTTTCCCACAGCGTTGGTGACTGCTGTTGCCAGAACACAGAGCGCAATCTCATTTGGCTGACGCTTAATCTCCTCCGACTCCTCTATAAACATACAGGTCTTGCTTGGTACAGCTTCGAGTACTGGCAGCGATCTATCTCTCGAGAGCAGTAGACTGGGCATGCCGAGTGTTAACACTCTTAACAAGCCGCCTTTCTCCCAGGGTATGACATCAGGCAACTGTTGGGGTTCACCAGACAGATAACATGTGCCAAGAGGCTGCACCACTATAGTCAAAGCAGGGATGCTCACCTTACTTCATGACCTTTGTATCACTGGTGTAGTATTTCTATCCTTGGGTAGTTTTGCCCTTTGATAACTCTCAATTCTGCCTTTTATGCGAGAGACCAAACATTCCTCATATACACAAGGGTTTGCCTTGAGACTGTTATCAAATATACAGTGGTTTGCAAATATATTCATACCCCTTGAAATGTTTCACATTTTGTCACCTTACAACCACAAACTTTAATGCATTTTATTGAGAGTTTAAATGATAACCAACACAAAGTAGCAGATAATTGTGAAGTGGAAGGAAATAATACATGGGTTTCAAAATTTTAATCAAATAAAAATCTGAAAAGTGTGATGTGCAAAAGTATTCAGCCCCCTGTACTCTGATACCCCTAAATAAACTCCAGTGCACACAATTGTTGATTGTAATGTCAATCTGTATTCCCTTAGTCCAGACAGCAGCACAATATGGGGTATCTCTGCCCCTGTGTGTTGTTTAGGACTGGTGGAACCTTTAATTAGCACCAAAAAGGTGCCTCCTACTAGCCCTATAAGAGGGCACAAGAGACCTCCCTCCACTGTGTAAATTATAAAGTAACAGGAAACAAGCTTCTAGGGAGGGAAGCCTTGTGCTGCTGTCTGGACTAAGGGAATACAGATTAACATTACAATCAACGATTCCCCTTACGTCCGACAATATGGGGAGATAGCAAGTAATTCCCCTAGGGAGGGTTTCCTCGCCTTACAACGTCAAGGACTGACTGACCAAAGGCAGTTGTCTGGGAACTGCGGACATCTAAACGATAATGTTTAACAAAGGTCAACTGAGATGACCATGATGCAGCCGCACAAATCTGGTCCAATGGTAAGGACCGATACTCAGCCAAAGAAGTCGACACAACCCATGTCGAGTGGCCATAGAAAGACTAGAGGAAGTAACTCCTGAATAAGAAAGGAAGACTTAATTGTCTCCTTGATCCATGTGGATAGAGTAGGCTTGAAAGCCTTGAGGCCTCTGTTTTTACCCAGCATATCGATTAGTAGGCTTTTCGGCCTTCCTAAGCGGTTGAGTGTGGAAAAGGTAAATCCACAGACACCTTACCACATCTAAGGTGTGGAGCTTTTCTTCCTTCTCAGAGGTTGGAGTGGGGAAAAACCACAGGTAACGAATTTAGCTAATTGCTGTTGTAGTATGAGGGGACCTTAGGGTTAAACCCAGGCAAACCTAAGGTGCACCCTATCTGCAAAACAAAATGTACGGCTCTGTAGAAGAGTGGGCCTGGAGTTCCCCTACTCTTTTGGCAGATATAATAGCCATCAAAAGTGGTTTTGTAGGCTAAATATTTTAGCTCCGTAGTCTCCAAGGGTTCAAAAGGAGGACCGCACAGGCCTGCAAGGACTATCGCAAGGTCCCACTGGGGAACTGGAGATGATACCGAGGCTTTAGCCTCATTGCCCCTTTAAGGAACCTTGCAACCAGAGGATCCTGAGACAGATGTCTGTTCAAATGAGTGGAGAGGGCCGCAATCTGCACTTTCAAAGTGGCAGGGGCAAGGCCCTTATCCCAACGTCCTGAAGAAAATTTAAAATATCATCCATAGAAGGTTCTAGATTATTATTACCCTTCTTGGAGCACCACTCCATGAAAATCTTGGCTGTCCTCTGGTTGCTCTTATTGGCAGAGTCTGCTCTTGCAGAATAAAGGGTCTTCAGGACGGCCTCTGACAGTCCTCTATCCTGCTGTAGGGACTGCTCAACCTCCAGGCTGTCAGGTTGAAACTCCAGAGATCCTGGCACTTCAGAGATCCTTGGGAAACCAGGTTCTGGATGGGGGGGAAGCCTCCAATATATCCCTCGACTCATCTCCATGAGTTGGGGAAAACCAAGCTCTTTGGCCAGAAAGCTTCTTTTTGAATGATGGCTATCACAGAGACTTGGTCCTGTCTGATTTTCATCAATACCTTCGGTATTGTTGGAATTGGAGGGAAGATGTATGCCAGCCTGGACCTCCAAGGGATGGACAGGGCATCCACTGTCAAGGAATTGTCCTCCTGGTAAAAGGAACAGAACGTCTCCACCTTGGCGTTGAGTCGGGTTGCCCTGAGGTCTATTTCTGGGTAATCTGATGAAAGACTTCTGGATTGAGTGACCATTCTCCTGATACGGCATGATCCCGACTCAACCGATCCGCTACTATGTTCAGGGAACCCTTTATGTGAACTGCGGATAAATGGGTTAGATTTTTCTCTGCCCATGTAAATATCAGATTTGCCTCCCTGAGGAGGGTTGGTGATCTGGTGCCTCCCTGTCTGTTTACGTACAGCACTGTGGTCATGTTGTCTGACCGGATTTTGACTGCTCTTCCTTGAGAAGAGGCGAGAAATGGAGTAAGGAACGATATACAGCTCTGAGCTCCTTCCAGTTGGCCGAGGTCCTTCTTTCTGGAGCGCTCCAGACTCCCTTTATGGAGTTTCCGTCCAAAGGGCTCCCCATCCCGTGAGGGATGCATCTGTAGTCAACAGGGTCCAAGGAGGTTGGAACGTGGACCTTCCGTTTTTCAGGTGTAGCCACCACTTGAGGAAAAAATGGGTCCTGGGGGAGAGTCGAATCTTCTTGCTGAGTGTAAGAAGGGTGCGATCCCAAGCCTCTGATAATCCTCTCTGGAGGGGACGTAAGTGCCACAAGGCCCATGGGACTGCTTCCACTGAGGAAGACATCAAGCCCAGGATCTTCATCAATGTTATGATGGAGGCTATCAGCTTTTTGAAGAGGTGCCGGACTGCTGCGACCAGCTTCTCCTTCCTTGCTGGTGTCAAGGAGATTTGCAGGCGGACTGAATCTAGGAAGTAGCGGAGTAACTTCCTTCGGGTTGAAAGGGATCGTTTTTGACTTCTCCTAGTTTATAAGCCATCACAGACTCTGAAGCAGGGAAATGGCTGTCTGTAGGTACTGGAGCAGAACAGACTCTGACTGGGCCTTTATCAACCAGTCATCTAGATAAAGCACTAAAAATATCCCCTGAGCCTGAGGGCGGCCGTTATGGGGGCCACTGCCTTTGTACAGGTGTGGGAAGCAGAGGAGATCCCGAAGAGTAGTGCTGTGAAATGAAAATGCTTCCTGTAGCCGGAAACTACTACGGCAATCCTTAGAAAAAAACCTTCTGTGTGGAGGTAAATAGGAATATGCAAATAGGCGTCTTTTATATCCAAAGTCACAAAAAACATCGCCTTAGAGGAGGAAGGTGGTGACAGACTTTATGGTTTCCCTACGGAAGCGCTTCCTTTTGATGAAGCGGTTGAGGTACCTTAAGTCTATGATCATTCTCTACTTGTCTGCCAGTTTTGGTACCAGGAAGACGGAGAATAGACACCGGATCCTTCTTCTAGAGAAGGGACTTCCTCCAGGGCTCCCTTATGAATATACTCTCGGATGGAGCATTCCAATGTAGTCTGCTGCATTGTAGGGAAGCTGCGAGTTAACACAAACCGATCCTGAGAAGGATGGAGGAACTCGATTGCATAACCTCTTTGGATTACCTACCGGACCCATGGGTCTCGAATTTTTTTCCCGCCAGTAGTTGAGAAAGTGGGCTTCTTAGAGACGACCTCCGACAGGAATCTCGGCTACAGGAAACTGCTTCTGATGTCAAAAAGCTAGGCTTCTCTTTTTTATCATCAGACTTCGGGAATCTCCGGCCGGTGCCTCTAGAGGAATAACTAGAGCCTCTCTGGGACTGCTGTCCACGACGAGGCGGATAGCCTCTACCACGGCCAGAGTCAGACCTACCTCTGAAGGCCTGGGGTAAGTTTTACCCTTCCTGTCGGCCAGGCCCTCTAGGATCTCATCTAGGGCACAGCCAAAGACTCTACCTGGCTCAAAGGGCAATGCACCCAAATTATATATTAAGGGGAAAACAGCTCTCTAAGGTTTTAACCATAGAGGTCTTCCTGCTGCAGTCTTCTTGGTAAGTGCCAGGGATTTGGCCGCCAGCCTTAATTGATGGTGGAGGCTTCCATTAAATATTCAGCTGCCAGGGAAACCGAGCCTAGAAACCCTAGCAGCTCATCTCTGGAGACTCCAGAGTCGATGTCCCTTTCGAGGTGGACCAGGTCAGTACATAATTTGGCTGATACATCACAAGACACAACCGCCACAGCGGTCTTGGGCGAGGCAGCTGAATAAACCTTCTTGAAGGTATTGTCGAAGCGCCTGTCCATAGCATCGTGCAAATTTGATCCATCATCTGATGGTACCTTAGTGCGGCAGGACAATTTAGCCACCGCCATATCCACCTTGGGAGGAGAACTCCACTGATCCCATTGAACAACTGGGAATAAGCGCTGAACCTCCTTGGAACCACAAGAGGTTTTTCGAGGGCATCTCTACTCTAAGGACATTAATTTTTATAATGTCTGGTCCACTTGGAAGACCCTAGGCCCTCTATAGGTGGATGCGGAGGCTTCTCCGTCAACATCACGATCCTTAGACCGGATGGACTTCAGCAGCCGGCTTAGTTTTTCGAGTGGGAAGCACGGCCTGCTGGAATCTTCAGTGGAATCGTCAGATGAGAGTGTCTCGTCCACTGTCTGATAATCTTCATCAGAGATCCGTAAGGAAGATTGTGTCTCAACCTGAGGTCTCTTGGAAATCTGGGCGATGGAAGAACGGATCTCCTTAAGAGACTCCTCCATATAGTCCTTTACCCAAGTGACAACCTTTCTTATGGAAGGTTCTTCTGGCGGAGGTCCGCGACACTGGTGACCGCGGGTAAAATCATAGCCGTCAGGTAAAGGAGTATTGCAATCCAACGTTAGGTGTTCATGTTTAGAGGACATTTTCCTCCTAAGCCCATCGCCGTTACCTGATGCAGAAGATGACATCTGAAACATCAAACAGCCACGTGACACTAAAAATGGAAGATTGCCAAGCATCGCACAAAACCAAGGGGTACCTTATTTTTTTCTAAATCGGTCACTTGAAGAGAAAAAAAAACGTCAGAAAAAAACAGCCACCGCAAACCGCAGCAGAGGAGCTAGAAACCACTCGCTCAACAAATAAAGGATTGCAGACCTTCTGAATGTAATCCAGCAGCAAGGGGAGGAAGCCACAAAGAAACATTTGTACAGCACCAATACGAGTCAAACGCCATAATGGAACATACAGGAGCATAAGCCTAAGCCAGAGGCTCAAAATACAAGCAGCAAAAATCAATTCTATATTTTGCCTTTAAATTTTCAATTTCCAAACTTACCGCACTTTTTCCGAGAAAACCGGAAGTAGGCCGTGGTGGTACGCAAAGGCTTCCTTCCCCGGGGAAAAAAAGTTCTGGCCAAGGAGGTTCCTTACTTACTTCTGGGATCGCGCTGACTGCTGAGCGATGAGCCGGATAACGCTGCGCTGCGGGGCGAAGGCCCTAAGGACCGTAGGCTTTATTCTTGGAAAGAAGACAACGGAATGGACCGAGGTACCCCCTAAACTAGGAGTAAATGAAACCCCTAGCAACGGGAGGTCACAAGAGACCTCCGTCCACCTGTCCCACACAGGACAGAAAAAAACACAGTGGAGGGAGGTCTCTTGTGCCCTCTTATAGGGCCAGTAGGAGACACCTTTTTGGTGCTAATTAAAGGTTCCACCTGTCCTAAACAACACACGGGGCAGAGATACCCCATATTGTGCTGCTGTCGGACGTAAGGGGAATTGCCTATAGAAGTCACTTAATGAGTTAATAGAGTCCGGCTGTGTGTAATTTAGTCTCAGTATAAATACACCTGTTCTGTGAAGGCCTCAGTGGTTTGTTAGAGAACACTAATGAACAAACAGCATCATGAAGACCAAGGAACTCACCAGACAGGTCAGAGATAAAGTTATGGAGAAGTTTAAAGCAGGTTTAGGTTATGAAAACATATCCCAAGCTTTCAGCATTCCAAGGAGCACTGTTCAATCCATCATCCAAAAATGGAAAAAGAATTCTACAACTGTAAACCTACCAAGACATGGCCGTCCACCTAAACTAACAGATCAAGCAAGGAGAGCACTGGTCAGAGAAGCAGCCAAGAGGCCCATGGTCAGTCTGGAGGAGCTGCAGAAATCCGCAGCTCAGGTACAGGGAGAATCTGTCCACAGGACAACTATAAGTCATGCACTCCACAAATCTGGCCTTTATGGAAGAGCAGCAAGAAGAAAACCATTGTTAAAAGAAAGACATAAGAAGTGCCATTTGCAGTTTGCCGCAAGCCATATAGGGGACATAGCAAACATGTGGAAGAAGGTGCTCTGGTCAGATGAGACCAAAGTTGAACTTTTTGGCCTAAATGCAAAGCGCTATGTGCGGCGGAAAAGTAACCCTGCCCATCCCCCTGAACACACCATCCCCACTGTGACACATGGTGATGGCAGCATCATGTGGGGGGAGGCTTTTCTTCAGCAGGGACAGGGAAGCTGGTCAGACCTGTTGGGAAGATGGATGGAGCCAAATACAGGGCAATCCTGGAAGAAAACCTGTTGGAGGCTGCAAAAGACTTGAGATTGGGAAGGAGATTCACCTTCCAGCAAGACAATGACCCTAAACATACAGCCAGAGCTACAGTGGAATGGTTTACATCAAAGAATATTCATGTGTTAGAATAGCCCAGTCACAGTCCTGACCTAAATCCCATTGAGCATCTGTGGCAAGACATAAAAATTGTTGAAAATCTGGCTGAGCTTGAGCTATTTTGCACAGAAGAAAGGGCAAAAATCTCAGTCTCTAGATGTGCAAAGCTGGTAGAGACAGACCCCAAAAGACTTGCAGCTGTAATTGCAGTGAAAGGCGGCTCTACAAAGTATTGATATGGGGGGGCTGAAGACTTTTGCACGTCACACTTTTCAGATTTTTATTGTATTAAAATTGTGACAGCCCTGTATCATTTTCCTTCCACATCACAATTATCTGCTACTTTGTGTTGGTTATCACTGAAAATCTCAATAAAATGCATTTAAGTTTGTGTTTGTAAGGTGACAAAATGTGAAAAAGTTCCAGGGGTATGAATACTTTTGCAAGGCACTGTATGTGAGCAAGAACAATGGAAGAGATCAGACTACACTGGGCTTGTATGTAGTCTGTTACCATGGAGACACATAGATCTACATAGGAGGCATATAAACAAAACCAAGGAACATTTTTAATAGAAAATGAATGGAAGCCATAAATAGTGTTATTTGAGATAACAGACATATCATTTAATACTCCTATATGAAATATAGTCTGTGCTTTAGGTCTATATTTAACCTTAAAGTGAACCTATACTTTTAACAAACTTTACGTATATCAAAAGTGCAGTATGTGCTTGGAAGGAGTAACCTCGCAGGACAGTATGTCACTGGGAGGCAGAGACTCTTATTAGCATAGATAACTGTATTGTTAGGAGTCCTTCTCCCGCCATACTGTTCAGGCTGGTAAATTTGGCTACACACACACTGCGTTTCACAGATGAAACTCGGTCAAGTGAATGCAGGGTAACTACTATTATATGACTTGCATTCTGCAATTTTTAGCAGTTTTCCCCTCTGCAGGCTCTATCGCTAATTCTCAGTTATGCCTGAGCTGGTGGGTGAAGACTAGCTGCTATGATGTCCTCCAAACACTACACATGGAGGACATAGAAATATACTGAGGAATACTGATGTATGATGTCAAAAAGCACTTGGGAGGAGAGAGAAACTTCCTATTAAGCTCCAGTACCCTTTCTCTTCTTCTCACCCCCTTCTCCATAGACTTCTACGTAATTTGATACCTCTGTGACCTTCTGTTGATCTTGCTCTTCCAAAATAGAATTCAGAAGAGATTTAAGAGTGAAAGTCAGTTTAGCAAAGAAGGTAAGCAGGGAAAAAAGCCTGAGGAGTGGAGAAAGGGGCATTTTTCTATTCTTTAAATACCCTGCATTTATAATGAAGATCCACAAGAAATATAAAACAATTTTATTTGAACTTTGTTCTCATTTTTGTGATGACATTGTGAAAACACAACAAGGCCAAGAACTTGATACAATTTATAGAGACCCCTGCAATCTTTTATCTGAAGGAAAAATTCTTTCTCACATTCTACATTTGGTGGCTGTGATATTATAAAAACAATCTCCCCCCTCAAAAAAAAAAAAAAAAAAAAAAAAAGGGCCGGCTCCAATTCCTCCAATAATTAGATTTTTTGGTACTGGATCCTTATTGCTATACAAACATTTGGGGTAATATTAGGTAATTATATTTCGCTTCTATATTCTGTACATTCCGACGCCCCAGTCCTGGTACATTTACCTTACTTTTCATTTACTACCTACATTTTTTGGCAGCGGATCTTCCAGGCTTTTCATGAACTTGCAGCTTCTGTCTGGAAATATATTTAGTTTGGCGCTCGGAGCCCTGCATTAAGATCTGAGATATTCCTCAAGTAACATTTACAGGATTTTATTAAAGGAAAGTAAACCCCATTTATAAGAAGCCGATATTATAAGACTAAAGAGCCAAGACCCTTATTCTATAGGGAACAGTAGCTGTGGCACCTGCTGACCCAGCAACAGAGAGAGCCCATATTGGTGCCCATCCGGGCTTACTATAACCAACTTCTTCGACTGATGATGCCTTTAACAAAATTAAAGTCTTATGCTCTTAAAGTGAACGTCCACCCTTTAACATAAACTCTAAAAATAGATAATAATACATATTTTAAGGTACCAGAGAGATGTTTTGGTGACACATAGATCCAAATTGCCTGCATAAAATACAGTTAAATTATATAATTTTGACTTCCTGCAGTCACCACTAGGAGGAGCTAATAAGGTCATACTGTTAAGCATTGGAATGAATAAAGGGATTGTCCCAAAATAGCAATGTCCACGGAATAGGTGATAAGTGCCGATGGTGGAGGTCCCACAGAAGATAGCCAAGTACGAGCGCTTGGTTATCATTGTCAATCCCATACAGTTTCAATGGAACAGCCGTCAATCACGTACCAACACTTAATCTCTAATCTCTGTGGGACTGGCAATGATAGTCAAGCTGTGCACTTGGCTACCTTTGTAGGAACTGCCACCGATCAGGCACATATCATCTATCTTAGATTAACCCCTTTAAACACTATGCAGTAAGCTCCTAAGCTCCCTCTAGTGGTGGTTACAGTCAGCAAGGATTTTATTAGTAACCCTTTCCCAACATCTGCCGTACTATTATGGCAGATGTCAGGTGTATAAATATAGGGGCTGTCTTACTTTGATTGTGGGCACTAATCCTTCTGATGCCTCGGTCAAATCTGACCAAGGCACTGTTTTACTGGTGCTGCATGGACGTCGCCATTTTAGTGAGGATCACCGTCCCCCGGAACAAGATCTGGGTTGGCGATCCATTACCTAGGAAGCTGGGAGGCTATTGAAGGCTCCCAGGTCTGTCTTAAAAGAATTCTATTACAGGCTGTGCTAGGTAGCCTATAATAGAACTGAAGGCATTTTACAATACATTGCAATGCATTAGAATTGCAGTGTATTGTATTAATGATCAGTTTCCCTGGGTTCTAAAAATAAAAGTTACAAAAAATAAAATAAAAAATAAATAAATAAAAAGAATGAAAAGTTCAATTATAAGCATATGAAATAAAACAAACACATTGGGAATTTTCTGATGTGGGAATACCTAAATGACAATCTTGTAAAAATATTTTCCCATCATACCATGAAAAAAAAAAAAAAAAAAGCCAAAATGCTGTTTTTTTTGTAATTTCGCTTCCCATAAAAATTTGTATAAAAAGTGATTCAAACATCAGACATTCTCCAAAATGGTCTAAATAAAAAGTATATCTGGCCCCATCAAAAAAGACACCTTATGCAGTCCCATATACACAAATATAGGATTAGGTTTAGTATTTTTTTTTTCAGATGACGCACAGGATACAGATAATATTCAGTTTGGCTGCACAGTGAGCGCCGTTAAAACAAGACCCATAAGAAAATGGTGCAAATTCCGTTTTTCTCTAATTCCTTCCCATTCTGATTTTTTTTTTCAACTTCTCAGTACATCGCATGGAATATTAAATGATACCATTATGAGGTACAATTTGTTCTGCAAAAATTAAGCCCTCATCCGGCTCTGTGAAGGGAAAAATAAAATGGTTAAGGCTTTTGGAAAGTGGAGAGATAAAAATGAAAATTGAAAATAGAAAAATGGCTGCGGCAGAGAGAATTTTGAGCTCTGGTTTGGAAAGTATTGTTTGGTATACAACAAGGCCCAGCAATCCCTCATCTTTCAACCCATTTATATCACCTAATATTTGGTTAAAAACCTACTTATTGGTTCCCAACTGTAAAAAAAAAAAAACATATTAAAGATGGCCGTCCAGTAATTCTGTAACTTCTGAGAATTCCTCCGATGTAATCCTAATCTCTCACATCTGCCTTGTGCCATAGTCCCAATTTGTGCAATCTACTTGGTGCACGATATAATCTGTGTATTAGACCAAAACACCAATTCCGACTCCTCCATTTTCCCACAGTCTGACTCCGACTCCTGGTCCGACTTACTCATAAATGGCTGACATCCAGGGTCAGATAGAAGACGTAAAGATCCTCTCATTTATGAAAAAGCCAGAGATTTACTCCTAGGAAAGTAACTATGTAACAAACTATACATCTAATTAATTCTATAATATTGATAATTCTATAATATCATTAAAAATAAAAATGTTATTTTGAAGTCGGAGTCAGTAACTTTTTTCTGATTCTGACTCCACCCTAACGGCCCCCACTCTGCAGGCCTTGTAAGTAATACCTGGTTTTCCACATTTTAGCACAGAATTGCCTGTTTTGTTACTTTCATCCACCATGCACTTGAATACAAATCTGCGTGTACTGCCGGTTCTACCATGAGTCACCTATACAGTAGATGTGACATTACTAGCGTTCACACCTCCAGGGTTAGTTCCATATTGGGTATATACAGTATGGCATACCCAGCCATGAGACCCACACTTATTTCATGAACAGACCCCACCTTGTGGTCACATGGAAGGGGGAGGTGGTTGGGCATGTGTAGAGCTCTCCATTCACTAAATAGCCGGATACCCCTTCAGTACTATATTCATTCTACCTATTGTGTCACCCTCATAGATTGTAAGCTCTTCTGCACAGGGTCCTCTCTATTATGATTTATTACACTTGTAATGTCTCATTTTGTCTGTACATGAACTCTGCTGCTATATAAACAAAATTTATTATTAAAAGGTGTTGATATGTAAATTGACTCTTTATGACTCTCACAATAAACTGCAAGTATCTTAGTGAAAAAAATGTTAACCCAAAATTCCCAAACCATGTTTGTTGCACACCCATCAGGCATATCCCGTGTCATATCATGGATGCCTAAGATGGAAACACCTCGTGATGTCATTTAATGTAACCAATCGGATTCTATTTCTTAGTGTGTGGGATAAGGGGCGCAGTTCTGGGATCTTTCGGTGGGCGCTCAATATTACGACAGTCCAATCCTCGCCATGAACACATATTACACAATCGATGACACCTGGAGCAGATAATTCTTAGCAGTCCCATCTTAAAAAAATAAAAAATATATATCCCTGGTAATAAAAGCGCCTCATTGTAGAGCGGGCAGGCGGGCGGGCGGGCGAGCTGCCCCTCTGCTACATTTAATATACAGATGTTGATGCCATCAGACTAAATTATATTCTGTAATCTTGGAAGTGGTAACCTGCCAAGCCCATGATTAATAGGGTGCTAGTAATGTTAGGGCAAGGATTCCTGCTCTGTGCATGGTGAAATAAAATATGGTGTCCTTTGATCTGCTTCCTTTAAATGCATTGCACATATGGGAAGACCAATCGTCCTGCTTATTGCGAAATCTTTAATAAAAAGTAAAATCAATGTCCCTGCCACATCATAAACTGCCAGCTTTACTGAACGCACAGAAGAATGTTTTACTGAGTGACGATGAACTCGAAAATTCCACTCTGACGTCCTCCGGCCGAACACAAGTCCAATGTGCATCCTATTGTGAGTGTTAGGCTTCGTACGTGAAGACAGCAGACATTAGAGCGCGTTACAGGGAGGTAACACCACGGCAAGCTCTGCTAGGAAACCTGCTCAGAAGATTTCTAGATGGATCCCTATAGAAATCCGATAATCCGGCACGCACTTGCACGCAAAGGGACTGAAGGGTCGGGCACTAAACAATCAACATTTCAAGCCAGATTACTTAAAGGGAATGTCTCGCCAGAAAACATGTTATTTTTTAAACTTTAAGTTATATTTAACATTTTTTTTTAAATTTCTATATCACTGTTTTTTTTTAAAGTAGTAAATTGTGCAGTTTTCACTCCAGCCACCAAGCCTAATAATAGACTTACACTTGCCAATTCTGTAGAGGGTTTCTTTGCAGCAGTCATCTCATTTACATCGCAGAGCGTGTACAGGCCAAGTGGGGGCTGATTTTTTTTTTTTTTAATGTAAGGCACTTGGGTTACACTCAGATGACATCTAAGCTTCATTCATTTCTATGTGGGGGGGTTCCCTTCCTATCCGATATCATAGAGCAGGACAGGATCTACTTTACAATTATTGGATCTGAATGGAGCATCAGAGCTCACCTAGGACAACACATTCGGTCATGAGCATGGGGACTAACAAAAGATGATGTCACATCTTATCAACTCCGCCTCCCTGCAGACCATGTCTAGAAAACTCTCCCATAGACCTCAGTGAATCTGCCTCTGTCTATTGCTACCTATGGCCATGACTGTGCTGTAAAGCATATCCCTAAATGCTGTGAACAGACCAGAGGAGAAGCTCAGGCAAGATGGCCGCCCCATAATCATGTACAGAAAATAGAATAAAAAAAAAAAAAAAATCTATAATCAAAGTAAAAACAGCTTAGAAAAAAGGATCTCACTCTGGAGGTGCCAGCGTGCCCGGGCATTACATGGACAAGTGTAATACTTCACTTCCCCTGTGGTGGTGCTGTAGGAGAGCTGAACACTTGCTGCCGGGCTCCTCTGTGAGAAATCATGAGATCACAGGGAGAACTAGGAAACTTTTCACTTCCAAAAAATGCCTTCTTAGTAAATAGCTTATTACCGTGGCATAGCCTAGGTGATAAATGTATGATCACCGCAGGGCGCCACTATCACTAGAGAGGAGGCCCCTAACTACTGATACTCCTCACTGTGGAAGGGTTAGGATGTAGCATTGGTTAGGCTATGAATTGATGTATGCCTCCTCGTAAATGAAGTGGCTCTACCTCCAGGGTTATGAAGACTGGTGGGCAATACTCCAGTCTTCATAAATATGTCCCAATGGGTTTTAAAAACAACCGTCACATCATCTTTCCTTAATGTGTGAACAAGGCCTAAGACGTATAGCTAAAGCATGTAGAAGCCTGGAGCTCCATCCCTAGTACAAGCTGCATATATGGCCTGCACATGTAATACTTCTATTGTCGGAGGGGCACTTTAAGGTCTTGTTGGATAATCACTGGGTGATATGCCCCCTTGCCCTGTCTATAACCCAGCCGGTTCCTGGGACTGTTTAAGCTTCACTATTTCCATTACTATTACCATCCATAAGACACTTTCTCGTATTACACAGCTTATCTGCACTCACATTTCCATTGCAGCATCTTCGACAAGTTTAGTCTCTGCCCCTGAAGCCGAGATTGCTGATAAAAAGCTGTAGACGTGAGCGGTATTATCCGACGGCCCGCTCCCCACCCACACAACTACCTGTACACACGTGCATCTCCAAAGCCGTGTGATCCAGAGCTGAGAAGGAGGGGACGCCATGACGCACGCCGCCTGGTGATCACACAGTAACGCAGCCAACTCGGGTGTACAATATTAAAATTTATTCTGAAAACTTCCTGTACATTTCTCTCAATACACATGGGTTTTGACATCTAAGTAAGAGCACAAACCAATTTCTTAAAGCGGTCGGTGCCCATAGAGAAACTGGAGCGCACCGGCCGCTTCTTATAGAAGAGTGTGTACAAAAATCACTTTACCAAGGTCTTAAAATCCCCCTGAAAATATAAAAATAAATTAACTTTAATTTGTATTTTTTTGTTCCATTTGCCGATTAGAAATATTACAAATCAGAATATTATCGTCTCCATATGAACTTTTCTTTAATAATACAAAACAGATTCACAAAAAAAAAAAAACAAACAAAAAAAATCCTTATGTACAGATTGAGGTAAGGGCTGAGCAGTAACCTGCAAGACACATTACTGGAGATACGCGGGTCGCGCTCAGACGCACAGTGGAGGTCAGATTGCAGCGGGGTCTACATCTCTATTACCATTAATAATGCAGACAATGACTACAGAGCAGTCGTCCGCCCAGCGACTGCGTCATCGCTACAGCTCTACGAGCCCGGGCCGCAGGGTGTCAATGACAGGAACCATTAGGGAGCAACTTCAAAATGGACGTATCTGTGTAATGGTGAAGTGGAGCCAGTCCTAGTTTTATGTAGATAATGCTTAAAGGCATGCCCCGGAGGATACAGATTTAAAGAAAAAGGCCAAAATGGGTTAAAAAAAATTTCAAAAACGAACATTATTCCCTGTAACGTCCATTTGGACCCTTACTGGGTCCTCACTGCTCTCTGGTCCGGGTACCGGGCTCAACACACAGGAAGTGCCCACTCAACCTGGCTATAGCGATGACCCATCTCAGCTAGTGATTGGCCGGGGGGACACTTATGTATGACGATACAGAATCAGGAAGTAGAGAGCAGCAGGGAGATGGGAGTGCTGGGAAATCAGGCTTTTTTTTTTTGTAACCCATTCTGTTCCTGTTCTCCCTTTAAAGGGATTGTCCAGGAATTTATATCTATGCACAGAACGGAGCCGGGTGTAGTGACCTTTGGTCCCCATAACTGAAGCTCAGCTCTCCACTACAATGCTGAGCTGCAGTACCGCTGTCCGGCCACTATTCTATCCATTTCTGGCTCCATGCTGTGTATAGTACCGGTGTCGGATGCAGGCCCATACAGCTGATCCATGTAGAGGCCTGCCTGTCGGCCCCACCCACTCATCTCATATTTATGGCCATACATTAAAAATTCCTGGTCAACCCCTTTAAATAGTTTTTCTAATTCTTCACTATTTTCACAACCTCTGCTTAAATCAGTGAATTGAAACATTTAATCTTCTATCTAAAGGCTGAAATTCTGTCCCGAAAATATACTGCTCGCACAGCTTTAGTGCTTATCACACAAGGAAGCTCTGCTACATCTCAGGGTGTATAGCTGTATGAGCAGCACATTCTCCAGACAGGATTTCAGCCTATAGATGGATACAAAGCATGTTTCCATTCAATGACGGCAAGTGGAGATTTTCGGCTTGGAGTTCTGTTCTCCTGTCTTTATTCAGTTCCCAAAAATAGGAAAAAGTACAGCGGCCAAGAAGAGAATGGAACATAACCCAAAAAACACCTCCTGGGAAACGTAACCCAAAAACTTCTCCTGGGAAACATAACCCAAAAACTTCTCCAACCCAAAAACTTCTCCGGGGAATGCTTCCCTTCATCTCTGACCTTGCTGTTTTTTCCCTCATTTTTGGTATTTGAAGGTGTCGGCTCACAAGGTCAGTTCCGTCACATGCCCTGTTAGGGCAAATGAACGTCCATAGAGCGGCGTCCTCTGATCAACCCCTCCCTCCCAAAGCGAGAACAGAAAGGCGCTGTACAACTGAGCGCAGAACTTTCTATCCTGAGTGTACACGCGCTACATGTACAGCCATAGAAAGCTGCTTTATAAAAATCTAACCATCATGTACATACAACTGGTGAGCGCCCCTTTAATGACCCGTCTGGACGTCCCACATACCATCTATGTGTTTAGGACATACTTATGGCAAGTTCACACAGAGGATTTTTGCAGAATCTGCTGCGGATCTCTTCTTACCTGCGACAGTATGACTTCCTGCTCCCATTCACATCAACAGGAAGATCTGGCAGATTTTTTTTCCACTTACCTCATATTGAAATGAATGGGAGGCTGAATTTTTGCCACCAAATTTCCGCTGTGTGAACTTACCCTTAGTAGCTGTAATCAATCTTCTTCTTGATCAGTTGCTCCCTAATGTCCTATAAACGAGGCGATGAGAGAGAACCCCCTGAACTTATTGGGGGCATGTGTAAAGATTATACTTTTATTTATTTTTTTAAATTTCAGCCTCATTTTGCAGAAACGTGCAAGAGAAAATACCTTTATGGGACAGAATGACTTTAGAAGTCGGGTTTTCCAATTCCCGCTGTATTTTCTTCTGGCTCTGGTACTTTGTAGGTCTTGATGTCTTCCATTTGCTTAGCTCAGCAGGTTCCTGGTATTCACCACAGCAAGAAGATGAATTGTCCAGCCTATAAGGGTTAAGGTTACCCCTAAAGATGCCCATACACATTGAGATGAACACTGGCTGGACCTGGCGATTTAGGGGGAGCAGGAGAGCATCTGATGGATATGGCGAGGTCTACCCTGAAGGCAGATCTCACGGAAAATAAGGATTGGACATGTTGTATTTCAACATGCATAATCCTTGGTTAGATAAGTAGTTGCCGTAGATGTCTAACACATGCACACTCACACAAGCCCTGTCTGTATGTGCATAAGGTGTTGGAAGGAATAGCTTTCAGCTGAGCGAGGGTTCAGCAAACAACCAGCCACCTTAACCTGGAGCCCTAATAAGACAAGGGGACCGCTACAAGGGGAATGTAGTATGGTAAGGTGGCGCTTCATGTGAATTGTGAGCTCGAGTATACTGGAGTTAGATGTGCTCTAGTTCTAGTGCGGGGGTCACAGTCAGGGTAACATTCCCCTGTGATGCCTTACGCCCTAATGGGGCACATGACCAGGCGCTGTCCTGATAGCATCAATCCTAGCTAGCGCGGCGCATGAACCAGGACATTGCTGAACTGAGCAAACAGTGGTATTCCCAGCTGAAGAGTAAAACATCACATGCCGCTCCTCTCAGTCCCAGGAATACCTAACATTACAGGTACACGAACCCTGTAAGTTCCACATATGAATTCTCCCCGTCTTGGAATCGGCAGTCCTCATGTGCTACAAAAAAATGGTGCCACAGAACTAGTTCTCTAACACCAATCCCCCCAAAGTGTCAGGAATCCTTCCCAGGGTTGCATAAGTCATTGTTCGGAAATAAATAAGCGTGACCCACAGGCAGGAGTAGTGGCATAGAAGACAGATCGAGCCTCTAGTGCAATGTGAATGCTTCCGGAAGTCTTGCCCCATGTCTGCTCTGGGAACCTCAGGCACTTTTATTGGAATAAGATGGCGCTGTCCCCTCACCAACCCTTCTGTCATCTCTTACTATAGTCCTCAGTTGCTGGAAAACACGTTTGGTAACAATTATATTGTTCATTAATACCTTTAAGTGACCAATGGCAGAATTGCACCAAGGTATCACAAGCGCCCCCTAGCAGTCAGGAGTCGCCGGTCACGTCCAGCATTGTACGCATGCGGACAACAGTGTTTTTACCTTTCTCAGACTTATTACAGCCAAGTATCAGTGCAACAAAGCAACAAGAAAGTTACAAGGAATAAATATCTGAAGCCTTGTCAGGCTGCCGTCTCTTCCCTCCAAATTAGCGAGTCCATCAACACCCTTCAATGTGCTACTTCCCATCTGTTGGAAGGCTGAAGGTGAACATGGAGGACAGTCAATAGGTCTTCGTTTGCATTGTTTCTTTGCTACAAAAAGGAAGACGTTGGGTTTTCAGAAAGTCACGTGCCAGGTGGACCCCTGGAGGTCTGGGCGTCTCACCCATCAACTCTTATCTTGCATAACTGGTCCATTCTTCTCTCCAAGTCTCTGAGGAGATAGAAGATGTTCAGCATATTATTCAGTGCCCTGATACAGAAGAGTCCTGCGTGTCTATGGGAGTTTGTCATGTTTACACAGCACAGTCTGACTTCTGTGAATTTACCACCAGGAACCAAAAATATTAAAGCATACCTCCAGTTATAAACCACTTGTCATAAATGTATAGTAAAGGGGAGTATAAGAAACTGTGTCATAGATCTTATTAAAGAAATCTGTTTCTTTCTCCACTTATTAAGTAGATTTACTTTGACACAGATGTCTATGGAGAAGGAAGGGGAGGAGGATGCTAGGAAAGACACATACATGCTGCAGCTGCTATACTGTGAATGAGGGCGCTCTTCTAACTCTGCTGTATCTTCAAGACAAGACTCTACCACAGAAAAGAATAAGGCGATAAATCAGTTACCAGCCTCCTCCTTCTCTCTCCATAGACTTCTGTATGTGAGGTGACTACGACTCTATATAAATAAACATCCTAAGTGAAGATAGGGAAGAGGAGAGGAGCCTAGTAAGTGGAGAAGGAAACAGAGCTCCTTAAAATATATTACAAAGTTTCTTCTATTCACCTGCACTATTCATTTATGACAAGTTCTTCTATAAGTGGAGGTAGAGAAATGGCTCAGAAAACATCTGGCCTCATCATCTCCTAGTCCTTCTAAGCATAGGTCTACCAAACAGATCAAAGATACAGGGCTTACCCATAATCAATCACCTAATCATCCATCTATCCCCTTCCCCTAATCACTAGTAAGGGGGTCACCCGCTACTCCTCCAGCATGACCACAGCTGTCTGTCTATTCTATTGATAGGGTCTGTGGTAAGCGCAGATTGTACACGAATGCTGCCTGTGTGCTGTCGGTTCTGTTTTCCATGGACCCGAATGGGACTATAGTTGTGTACATGTAGCCCAAGAATGTGGTAATATCATTGCTTTCCAGGAGACGGCGCTCTGCTGATAAATAGCAGATATGTAGACACTTACCGAGACTTTGTGAGCTGTGTTGTCGGCGTGCATGGCCAGGAAGGGGTTGGTAGCGCTAGAGTGCAGGGTGGTGGCCTGTGCTCCGGCCAGCAGGTTGTTGAGTGGTAACTGGGCTGCGGCCGGGATCTGCAGCTGCTGAAGATCAGGCTGGTGGTGGTGGTGCTGCTGCTGCGAGTGCTGCTGCTGCATTATCTGGTATAAGAGGGCGTGGTGCTGCTCCTGGGGGCGACAAACAACACTCACATGAAGACACAAACTTTACATCCCCTTGTTTTCTATCATCCACATCCTTAAATCTAGAATACTTGTACTATAATGATCAGCATGTTACTTATATGCACAACAGTCACATCCTCTGATAGCATAAATATCACCACCGGGGGGCAGGCTGCTCTGCGGCGCTAGTATACAATGTTATCACAAGGCATCAAAACCAGACATGACATGCCAAATGTGGACATCATTATTAGAGGTGCAGAGGAGAATCTGCCGGGAAATGAAAGACATTCCAAATAGGAAACCTTCCATCTTACATAGCACTCAATGACCAAAAGGTGGCCAAGGTCACTGCCACTAATGGACGCGACGATCGTGTGACATTGGATGTTCGTGGACCCAGATCAGCTCTGCTAGTGACTAATATCACCGCAGGGGTCTTTTTCCCTGTAACTGGGATGCGTATGGATGTTCCAGTTACAGCAGAAAACTGCAAAATCTGACACTATAAATTATAAAGTGACTGTGGGATATACCATGTATCAAAATAGTGACATACAAAAGTAAAAAAAAGTATATAGAAAATCAGATAAAAAAAACAAAAAACTCCAAATTGTCACCATCAAAATGAAGCAATATAGAGAACCCATCGTAGTATTTGCAAATCTAAAGAATTAAGAAAACACGATTAATGTATCTTACTTATTGTACATCTGACGGCGAAAGTAACTAAAAAATAATTCTCTAAAAAAGAGAAATTATAACCAAAAAGACAACCCTATTTATCATGAAATAATGGTGCGAAAATTATTTGGTTAGCCCAAATTAAAAAAAAAAAAGGGCTGTGAAACCATCACATGTGCAAAATTGCCCTTGTGAAGCAATGAATGAAGCATCAAGGACACGGTCATGGCTCCAAAGAGGAAAGCGGCAACGCCCTCATTGCTCCAAAGAGCTCAATTGCATATTGATAAAAACAGTGATATCTCGACAATGGAGGCAGCCATTCACAAGGGGAACACCATGTAATTGTAGCTATCTGTGGGCTGGGGGACATACTGGTTCTGCTGACAGACTCCCTTTAGCACCGCACACTTCTACTGCACTGACCATAGTTTTCTATAAGACAGTGCTCTGAGTTCAGTAACACCATTTGGGTCCACATAAGGCGGTTGTAATAGGGGCTAACCAAAGAAAACCTCCATATAAACTTGACCGCAAGCATCAACAATCCAAACAAAAAAGAAAAGGTCAAGAAAAAACTCAAATATATAAAAAAAAATATATTTATTAATAAAAATGTAATAAATAATACATTTAGAAAAATATGTATCAAAAACAATAACGTAGGTGACACGGACAAAGAGTAAAACACTTTTTTACTCTTTGTCCGTGTCACCTACATTATTGTTTTTGATACATATTTTTCTAAATGTATTATTTATTACATTTTTATTAATAAATATATATTTTTATATATTTGAGTTTGGTTGTAATAGGGGCCCCATATAGCGGCCATACTTTGCATGGTAACACTTACTGGGGTCAGCTGCTGGGAGCTCAGGAGCTGCTGGAATTGCTGGTGCTGCTGATGGAGGAACAGCTGTCTTTGCTGGTCGGAGAGGAGTCCCAATCCTGAGGCACTATAAGAGGGAACAGCTTTATAGATCACCATATACCCCATTATGTAGGGGTCCATCACACAGCCAAAAGTCAAGCAGCAGCCCCGTTATTACATAGGTGACCAGAGCCGGCCTTACCTGTTTGTTAATGTAGAAGAGATGGGGTGTGTAACATTAGGCAATATTGTCCCGTGGGTAAGAGCAGTAGTTTGGGGTAACGTGGCCGGAGTCTGGATCACTCCGTTCAGAGCCCCAACAATGCCATTAATGGCCAGCTGGTTTGCTGGAAGTGCTCCAATTATTGCACCCACTCCCGGAACGGCAGGAAGAGCTGGCGTGACTGACTGAATGCCACTTGTTAGTGTTCCCATGGTGACACCATTGATCCTCTGGACACCTTGAACTTGTTGTGCTGGACTCTGACCATCAGGGGGCGGAGTGGAGAGTGAGGAAGAACTGCTGGTGCTTTGCCCACTTGATGCGAGTTCCTTAGAAGGGTTAAAAAAATATATAAAAGTCAACCACAAAATTTACACAAGTTACACAGAAACCCCCATAATGTGATGTTATATACAGAGACCCCCGTAATGTGATGTAGTGATGTTATATACAGAGACTTCTGTAATGTGATGTTATACACAGACAGACCCCTCTTGTTTATACAGAGACCCGCGTAATCTGATGTTCTATACAGAGACCCCTTTAATGTAATGTTATATAGAGACCCCCGTAATGTGATGTTATATACTGAGACCCCTGTAATGTGATGTTATACACAGACAGATCCCCGCAATGTGATGTTATATACAGAGACCCCTGTAATGAGATGCTATATACAGAGACCCCTGTAATGCGATGCTATATACAGAGACCCCTGTAATGTGATGTTATATACAGAGACCCCTGTAATGCGATGCTATATACAGAGACCCCTGTAATGTGATGCTATATACAGAGACCCCTGTAATGCGATGTTATTTACAGAGACCTCTGTAATGTGATGTTATATACAGAGACCCCTGTAATGTGATGTTATATACAGAGACCCCTGTAATGCGATGCTATATACAGAGACCCCTGTAATGCGATGTTATATACAGAGACCTCTGTAATGCGATGTTATATACAGAGACCCCTGTAATGCGATGCTATATACAGAGACCCCTGTAATGCGATGCTATTTACAGAGACCCCTGTAATGCGATGCTATATACAGAGACCCCTGTAATGCGATGCTATATACAGAGACCCCTGTAATGCAATGCTATATACAGAGACCCCTATAATGCGATGCTATATACAGACACCCCTATAATGCGATGTTATACACAGAGACCCCTGTAATGCGATGTTATATACAGAGACCCCTGTAATGTGATGCTATATACAGAGACCCCTGTAATGTGATGTTATACAGAGACCCCTATAATGCGATGCTATATCCAGAGACCCCTGTAATGTGATGTTATATACAGAGACCCCTGTAATGTGATGTTATACACAGAGACCCCTGTAATGCGATGTTATTTACAGAGACCCCTGTAATGCGATGCTATATACAGAGACCCCTATAATGCGATGCTATATACAGAGACCCCTATAATGCGATGCTATATACAGAGACCCCTGTAATGCGATGTTATATACAGAGACCCCTGTAATGCGATGTTATACAGAGACCCCTATAATGCGATGTTATACACAGAGACCCCTGTAATGCGATGTTATATACAGAGACCCCTGTAATGCGATGCTATATACAGAGACCCCTGTAATGCGATGCTATATACAGAGACCCCTGTAATGCGATGCTATACACAGAGACCCCTGTAATGTGATGTTATATACAGAGACCCCTGTAATGTGATGTTATACAGAGACCCCTATAATGCGATGCTATATCCAGAGACCCCTGTAATGTGATGTTATATACAGAGACCCCTGTAATGTGATGTTATATACAGAGACCCCTGTAATGTGATGTTATATACAGAGACCCCTGTAATGTGATGTTATATACAGAGACCCCTGTAATGTGATGTTATATACAGAGACCCCTGTAATGTGATGTTATATACAGAGACCCCTGTAATGTGATGTTATATACAGACAGACCCCTCTAATGGGATGGATAATGTCAGAAAAGTCAATGACGGCAGAATTATCCATATTCATTCACTGCAAAGAAAACATTCACGGTGGTATTCAGAAAAGTCTTTGCCCATTCCTCAATATGGCTGCCTCCGTGGTGACGGGTCCTTATGAAGTACAATGACCTTTAAAGTGACTGGGCTCGCTCAGAATCCATAATGCTGCTGCAGGCACTTGCTGGGTTACATACAAATAACACTGGCTTTCCAGGGTTATCGACAATATCCTGTCATTGTACAGGAAAGCGATATTTATTACCCGCTATTTGGACATCTTTGTCATATGTACCAGGATAGCTCCCGGCACGTACACTGAAAGTAGTCCTAGGTCCTCACGGAGTGTCTGACTGGTGTGGATATGACACCGGGAACCCAGTAGATGATCAGAACAGAGGTCTTGTGTCCCTTGTATGAAAGGAGTTGGGAATGAGCATGTGCCCTGCCACTGTCTTAAAGGGGTTGTCCCAGACCGTAGAGTAATGGATACTGATGACCTGTACATAGGATCACATTGGTGGGGTCCGACGCCAGGACCCTGCACCATCAGCTGATTCAGCTGCCAAAAGATGTACACAAGGTACAGCTCTGCAGTTCCCCAGCGCCATTGCTACATTGAACGCCTCAGTACACTGTATACAGCTTCCAGCTCTGTACACTGTAGCAGTGGCACTGGAAACTGCAGTTCTGCTCTAAGTCATGTAAATAGGAGCAAAGCTCCTTCCAGCCGTATACCTGATATATGTCTTCTGATATCCAAATAAGCTGATCGGTGCAGGGTCCAGGTGTCTGACCCCCCCACTGATCTGATACTGATAACCTAACCTGTGGATAGGCCATCAGTATCCATTAACCTTGGCTCCTGGACACTCCCTTTAATGTTTATGAGACACTGCATGCTCAGTCACCGAACAGACACTTATTGCTTATACTGTAGATATGTGCCAAGTTTAAAACTCTGTACAACCCCTTTAAGGCCAATGGCTGATGTACGGGCAGAAGTTAGAGGTTTAAATTTATAATATTCCTGACGTATAATGACGTGAACATAGCCTTAGCAATAAACCATTGACGTACCTGATGTGAGGCAGGATGAGCGCCCTCTGTCTGGAAGTTTCCAAGGTGAGGACTTTTACTGATGCTCAGTGCGTCCGTGCTGGATACTACAAGGCGTGAAATACAGCAGGTTATTAGATGACGTTACATTCTGCGTCTTACTAAGGATATCGAGGAGGAGGTTCATGGTGTTCCCTTACTTAGGAATTGGCAAACAGCAGCAGGGCAGCATATGATATTATGTATGCAGATTCCTGGGTGGCTCACGAGTCTTATAACATATCATCATAGATCTCTATTCTTTAGTGTGTGTGTGTGTGTGTGTGGGGGGCGGGGGACCATGCACAGATTGCAGGTCTCATTTATAGGGCTTATGGGTTATAGCCAGTGGCGGACGGGGGAAGCCAGAACGATGGTCGGTGAACACATTGCTTTTTGCATTATGGGATGGGTATCATAGCTCATCTGTGTCCTTACCATTCTGCAGTGGATAGGCCTGCACCTGAGGAGATGGGGTATGGCTGGAAGATATCGCTGGGAAGGGAACAGACAGCTGTGCGTTCAGAAGCTGCAGACGCTCCTTTTTGGCAGTGAGGTTCTTGATCTGTTCCTCCAGTCGCCGGTTCTCCACCTGCAGCTGGTGCAGGGACTTTAGCATACCTAAAACTGGGGCCAAAGGCAGACGTTAGCATCTACTCTATTATAGGAGACCATTATAGGACATAATACAAGGCCGCCATGTCACATACTGAGGAAGGGTCTCAATACATCACAAGAGATACAGATCCAGATCCACAGAAGATTCCTCCTGGTCAATAACACATCCAGACTACGAAATATCATATACAGGAGCAGAGTGTGTCATTCAGGAGTCTAGGAAAGCTGGGTGACAAGTAACACTGGTCATTTCCCAGCGTTCTTGTAAATATCTGAACAGAGTATTAAAAGGGGTTATCCAGCCTTTTATAATTGATGGCCAGGGGTCCAACTACCGTCACCACGCTGGTCAGCCGCTTAAAGGGGTGCTGGCACTCGTGAGAGCACTGCAGACTCTTCACTGTATACATTGGTTTAGATGCCGAACACTGAACTCCGAACAGTTCAGTGTTTGGAGGTATGAAGACTATCTGGAGCGATGTAAACCATGAGAGGCTACAACAACTACTCAAGTACCGACAAGCAC
Source organism: Leptodactylus fallax (assembly GCA_947044405.1). Lineage (NCBI taxonomy): Eukaryota > Metazoa > Chordata > Amphibia > Anura > Leptodactylidae > Leptodactylus > Leptodactylus fallax. The sequence goes on from CAMRHE010000040.1 coordinate 809,508, forward strand.
AGCACCGGCGCCCCTACAACAGCTGACCCCCACCAATCTAATATTTATAGCTTATCCCTAGGATAGGCCATCAATCAGAAGAGGCTGGATGGCACCTTTAAGGATCTATAGTTGCTCTTTTCAGATTTACATTGACAAACTCCACATAAGTTATACTATTTTCTTCCTGATGTATTCTGCCAATGCCATACGTCTGTGGGGTCCCTTCTGAAAATGCCCCCTGTTGGCCCAACTACACTACTTGGACCTAGATAACTATTTTGTCCATTGCCGTACCTCCTCAATGTTCCACCTCCTAAAAGGCGAGATCAGGCTGCACCTCCATACATTGCTTGGCACCTCCATATCCACTACATATAATATCTAATGTATATGCCAGGCTTTGGAATAACGTCCTGCAACCTCACCAACAAAAAAGTGGTTGTCCTGGTCTAGTATAAACCTAACTGCTGACTTCCAAAAACAGTGCCACACTAGTCCACAGGTTGTGTCAGGTATTGTGGCTCAGCCCCATTCACTTCAATGGACAGGAGCTGCAATACCAGACCCATAGACAGAGGTGGCGCTGTTTTAGAAAGATGGCAGCTACATTTATCTAACCCCGGACAACCCCTTTACTAGGTTATCTCTAGGAGATGTCTACTGGCTCAAGTTATTACCTTTCCACCTCTGCATATGCAAACTTTTCCGTTTTTGTAATTTAATAAATCAGATTTTTATATATGTTGAATTTTCAGTAACAATTCCAACAAATTTGGCTTGCCCAGGCCCAAAAAGAGGAAAGATTTTTGCAAGCCAAGGGAGCATCTCTGGGTGGATCAGAAGGATGACCTATTCTTTGGACCCCATAGATCAGCTGTTTGAAACACCAGCGGCAACCTGTTACTGCCACTTCACAGTGATGTCATGTTCATTGGTCACATGGCCTGTTTGATTCTCAGTCTCAGTCAAGTGAATGGGGCTGAGCTGCAATACCAAGCACGGCCACTAGACTATGTATGGCGCTGTGCTTGGTTTTCAGAGAATAGGCCGGATGTTGCAGTCAGGTGTCAGACCCAAAGGATTGTTCATCAATCTTATAAGCCCTGAAAATCCCTTTAAATGCCCTGATTTTTTTTTTACCAATAAAATCTGATGTCTATAAGTTTGTGACTGCAGATGACAAAGTGTTAATGATCACAAAATGTACAATATTTGCACATAAACATCTTAAACCAATATAGGGAAGGCTGAATCCACCCACCCACTTCCTACACTAGGGGAAGCGCGGCCCGGCGTGATGTCAAGGCAGGAGAAGGGTCACTTATAATCACATTCTGACCACCAAGATTCCTGGACCAGAAATTTCCTGCTCTTTGATGAAATTGAAGGGAGCAGATTTTCCCGGCAGGCCCTTGTGGCGCCACATGAGTGAAATCTGCACTGGCAAACGTCACCTTCACTCCGATAAACACCGACAAGCAAAACGTAACCTGAGCTGCGGCTATAGGAGAATGGACTGCCAGTTTAACCAAACGCCATTGTTCTGCCCTAATATATGCACCAATGTTTTCCGCCCCTGCAGCCGAAATGTGTTTTATTTCCCCCTTCACAAATTACACATAGTTTACAGAACAGAATTTCCAGCCGTTGATGTGATACCTTTGGGAGGATTGTATTCTGGAGCTTTCACTCCCGATAGAGGAAACACAATACTGATGGGATTACTGACAGGACCCTGGAAATAGCCGCCTGCTTACTGATTCCTCCGCGTCCTCCCAGGAAGGGACCAGGCTTTTGGAAGCCCCCAGAATTGTATAAAGGAGGATGTCTATGGCTTAAATGGTTCTGCTGCTCCACAGCTTGTCTGTAGAAAATCGGACAGCGTACAATAAAGTTTTCTTTGTTTGCTTGACCTCTATTCCAGAAGATAAATCTGGATCAGGAATAGTCACATCTGGTCATTTCCCAAGGATTTCACTTGACCCCCTCCCTCTTTTTAAGCCCATACAAAGGGGCTCTTAGTGCGTCCAAATGAGATGCAGGACAACGTGGGTAAACCTGTCCTCTAGCTATCATGTTTAAAGGATTATCCCTGCATGAATTTCCTCACAATTAGCATTTTTTCCAGGATACCATTAATATCAGATATAAGAGCGAGGACGTCCACTTTAGCGCGGAGGAAAACTTTTAACCTCTAGTACTTCAGCATAGAAATGGAAAATTAAGTTTCGGTTTTTCTGCTAATTTTGTGGATAGATCATGAACAAAATAAAGGAACTAGAATTGAGCAGTTCTAGATCCTAAACGGAGGTTGTCAGAAAAGTGCGGTTCATCTCCAGCAATGGGGTTTCAAGGGGTGTTCTAGGAGCATATAAACGCCATAGAGAAGGATACTAAATCTAGAAGTGAAAATGGGGGACCTGGGGGTTCAGACCGCACCTGATCATGTATTTGAATGGCTGGCATGTCATACTACTACCGGCCAGATGTAGTTTCCTCGGCATCCCATAGACGACAGCCAATTGTCAGAGGTTAGAAAAGCGGGCCTCCATTTAAAAATGGGTTGTCTTCATGACACATCCCTTTAAATGGGTATTCCCATTGTGTAAAGTGACAGCACATCATTAGGATATATTATCAGTTTATGACTGGTGAGGGTCCGACCTCAAGGACCCCCTAAATCCTGATAAAAAAGGTGTAGTGCTGCGTCCCCTCGACAGCGGCTCCCCAGTCCCTGACTGTGCAGGGACCCACATCGCAACCCTATTCCAGTAAATGGGGCAGATTGTAGTTCTCTGTGAGGACAATAAAGTGTAAGGAAAACCTAGAAGAGGAGACAGCGCTACAACAGCCGCCCAACTCTCAGTGGTTGTTTCAGATTTTGGGCACCCCACACGGCGGGAGGGGGGGTTGTGAGTCTATACCCTAACAATATGCTGGTGGCTCATCTTCAGTTTTCAGTCCCTATAGAAGCTTTACACCTGTAAGGTCAGTACATAGAGTAGCCTTAGAAGCATATTAACAATTCATGCAGGATGGCAGAGACACGATACAGGTCACCATATAGGATTCAGTAATCCTCGCACATCACCAGTGATATGACCTCAAACTATATTTCCACTGATTATGATGGATCAGTCAGCCATATTACATGTGTCTATGACAACATGACAAGTGTCCGTGGCATAAGAGATAAGCAGGGTGAGCAGGGCACTACTTACTGTCATTAGTTGCCCCTTGTTCCTGCAGAAACTGCTGTCCTTCACTCCACTGTCTCTCCAGGAGCTGCTCTATACTGGTGACCACCAGGGGGGCGCTCTCTGAATTACGACTGCCAGACTGTTCGTAACGGGTGGAGAGACTGTTCAGAGGTGACCTGCCACAAGGAAACATCTAGATCAGACAATTTATACAAACATATCCCACACGTGAGCAAAACACACTTCAGACTACGGGAGTGGTCGGGACTATCTCCCTCAGGCCTAAAGAAGTGAATGGAGTACACAGGGGACTGGTGATACATGTAGTTTATAGGAAAACTCCTTAAAGTGACACAAAATATTTAAAATGACAGAAGAAAAATTTACATAGAAGTAGGGCTGGGTGAATATGACCTAAATCAAATCAAAATCGCGATTAATTGGGCATTTTACCTCAATTACGATTAATGACGATTATTTAGGTCACGCCCCTTTTACAGTATGAGTATGTGTTGGGCAAAACTCACAAAATGGTTATCCTGGTTGATGATAAAATGTGATTTTGTTCACGTTGGTTATTTCGGTTCGGCTATTACAATTTTTGAGAGGTTCTACCTGCAATTTCATTCAGACCAACCATGTCCAAACCGAGACTGTTATTATACTCTCTAACCGTGTGTTACTACTCACCTCCCCTGCTGTCTTCGGGTCTTCCGCCCGGCGCCGGGGGCCGCTGAGGTCACATGGGTCACGTTGAGCTGTGACACTTGCGTCTGTGTGTAACAATGTCACATGACTCAGTGAGGCCCAATCACAGGCCTCTGCGGTCCCTGACATCAGTCAGGAGCCCTGAAGACAGCAGGGAGTCACGCCAGAGCCTAGGAGAGGTGAATAACACTGGTTTTTATATTTGATCAACTTCCTTGGGCCTCCAATCATTATACTCTGAAGTCTGAAGAGACCCCAAATTATAATACTGGTTTCAATTCGGATGCATTCGGTCTGAATGAAAGGTAGAACCTTGCAAATATTGTAATACCTGGACCACTCTGGAGGACCCAGTACATACATACACAGATAGCCCACTGTTTTCCTTGGGCACCCTGCAATACTTCATTTCTCCTGCGGGTGTGCTGTAGTGGTTCTGAAGAACTGATCACTAGAGATCACAGCAGCAAACCCTTTAACCAAATTACTTTTAGTGATTCCATAAAAAACTGATTGTCCAAAAAAAAAAAAAATGAGAACCCCTTTACCTTTTTGTTGGCATGCACAAGTGTCTGCAACTCATATTTTCTTAGACAGATTTCATCTCTATTTTAACCCCTTGAGATTTATTTGGTAACTGATGGAGGAGATGGACTTGCTTGCAGTAGGCAAAGGTCCACTACAGTAAAATACCCTTTGCTTTCTACTACCACACCCAGCCAAAGAAAAGGCCCCTTAAATGAAATCCTATGCCCCGAATATATTTTATATACACTAGAACTAAAGTGGTTAAAGGAAATGAGCATTATTTTTTTGGTTAGTGTCACTTTAAGAAGATTACATTTCCATACTGCTCCCATTCTCCAAAACCACTGTAACTACTAATTGCACCAAAGAATGTTCCGCGTAGTTTTCGTCATGTAGGATTGCTAATTGCTCTAATATTTACATAGTTATACAGGCAAAACACAGGTTTTCCATTGCAAACACACAAGCGCGGAGAACAGGTGACTCTCACACTGCTCCTCGTAATGGGCACTGGTAGCCAGATACAATTTCCCTAAAAAATGTACACGGGATTAAAAAGCTGTGATCAGTCTTTCAGCTGTCAGCCGGGCTCCTTCACAGGAGAATCCCATATTGAAAAACAAATGCAAAGTATTCTCGCTGGGACCGCTAGTCAGCCTGACTTATGACTGCAGGTCTGCTACCAGGAATCTGGGGCCCTCAAATGAATTGCTGGGACCATGATGGACGAGCACTTCCAAGGCGAGAGAATTGAGAACCACAGGGAACAAGCTCAAGTTGCTGAATAGAGTTCACTTATTTCCAGAGCTCGGGAATTCCTGCCCCGGCTCCTCAACTTATTTATTTGATTAATTAATCTTAAGACAGGGGAGGACGTATATAGCAATATGTAAAATAAGTATTAATATTAAATAATATAATATTCATTGATAGACATATCCTGCAATCATTATCTCAATCTCTCACCACAGAAACCCCATCTTTATATTGATGTTGTCCTGGTGATCAAGTGATCACTGAAAATTCAGCTTGAAAACCTCTGGCAATGAGCTATTTGGGGGACAGCTCCAGGTTGTTGCCTGTCCTTGTGACCAGTAGGGATCCCAGCAGTGAAACCCCCACCAATCTAGGATTTATTACCTATTCAGTGACTAGGTAATATTTAGGTAAGGTTGGAATATCCCTTTTAATGTGATTTTCTAGGGTAGTGCATTCCAGAGAAGTGGTGCAGCATGAGAAAAGTCTTGTAGATGGAACGGAGAGCCCAAAAGTTGTCCCAGAATCTAAAAAAAACAGCAAGCAGAAGACCGGGTGACAAGCCCAAGTCGATGATAATGGATTTAAATTTGAAAAAATTGTGGAAAATAAACTGATCCAGTGAATGCCTGGATAAAGAGGATCTGACACTATGTCTAATGTCTCCATTTTTTTTTTTTTACCTAGTCTTGTACTAGCCACTCCACAGATTTTAGAGTGCTCTTTTATTTCCCTCTAGTCCCTTAGTTAACTAGATATGGTCCCTGTTAATTTGAGCACGCTGTATGCAAATACAGAGCTAATCTCCAACTGGGCGACAACCCTGATCATACAATGCACAGCAGTGTCAGAGTGTTGGGATCTCGCTTGATCGTGCTTGCTGGAAGAGTGACGAGGTCATGCTAGAGGCCATGGCCTGCTGTACAATAAATGGGCAGCATCAGAGCTTTGATGGAGACTCTGCCCTTTGGAGAACTGGGTTGCCGCCCAGTTGTAGATTAACCCTGTATTTGCATACACCACACGCAAATTAGCAGGGGCCATACTTAATTAACTGGGGAGAATATTCAGGTACTATAATTGGGATTGGGCTTTTAATGATTTCATATGTTACACAGCAAGTTTGTTTATGGGGGCAGAGTAGGGTGTGGATCAAAGTGGGCCAGAGATGCCCTTGCTGAACAAATTTACTATAACTCACGCTGCAACACCTAAAATCTATGCCAGTCATTTACTGATGTGGATTTCAATTCTGGCACATAGGACCTGCCGTGGTGCACTAGAACTATTGAGAGGCCAGAGCACAATATTACGACTGGTGCACAATGCGCCGGTCTTAATAAATCCCCCCCCCATGTATGCATTGAAACCACAGTGAAATAATATACACACACATTCCTACCACATGGCCCAGGCCCCTTCTACCCATAATACATCTCTCTGCAACCTATTACTAGAGCAGGACTGTCCAGAGCTCAATGACTAATGTCCTAGAAGTGATCGGATGTTTAGTTAGCACTAATGTGGCAGACCTATCAATGGATATATTTGTTTATGTGAGGTCATCTCTTGCTGAGCCAGCACACGGCTCATCCCTCTTTCCATTACCTTTATTGGCTCTGTAAGATGGATGCTGAAGACAACAAGTAGACTTGCCGCTCTTCGAATATGGTTTATAATGACAAAATAACAAATTATTGGCTTTAAGTGCTGTTTGCTTAGTTAAAGGACAGCGATTACTCTGGTAAAAGCTTCACACGTTACTGCTGATGTGTTCTGGAACTGCACAACGGGACTCTGAAACCCATATAACGCACCATACGTTCCAGGACAACCACCAAGGTTTATATGGCTCCTCAACAGAAAATGCTGTCCACTCCCATAAGGTGTAAAGGCCCTGTATCATGCTACAGATATCTACACAAATATGGATTCCAGGAACCCTGTCCATATGCCCTACTGGTGCATTTCGACATCATAGAGTGGATTCCCTTCTCAGGTCCACAGTCTATGAACCACAACGGAGAGCTGCTCTGATGAGTGGGTCCCATTCTGGAAGACAAGAGTTGTCCTTTTATTACATAGACTCCAAATTATATGAATGGCTGTCACTTAACATTTACCCAGCAGTGGAATCCAAGTACAAATCTGATTTTGTGGGGATCCTGGTAAAGGGAGCTGAGGTGATCAGCTGATAGTCCTAGAACAGTGTTGCCTCCTATAGACTCAAGATACTGGAGCAAATTATATTTATATTATTCCATTTCATTTACTATGAAAAATTTGTGTAAAAAATCTTCTTTCATTACATATCAACAACTTCTAAGCAAGCCTGTGTTTCCATGGTAACAGACCACAACCGCTGTAGTCTGATTCTGCAGTCCTCTATCCATATCTCATCTACTTCTTCTTAATGTACACAACTTGAGTTACTAAGTAGAGGACCGAAGTAAGCGTGTTTCTGGATCAGACTACACGGGGTGTGTTTGTAGTCTGTTACCATAGAGAATCACAAGCTTGCATAGAAACTGTAAAATCATTTGGCAAAGATGCTTCCCTTTTCATTTTAGATGCCCTGAAACAAGGAAAAAAATAGATTGTAAAAGGTGAACCTTCCCTTGAAGAATCAATAAATATATACACCACAATGTTGGATGAAGACCATGTACACAGTCTATTATGTCTTTTGGAGCTATTATTGCATCTCATTCTTCGCTATTGCAAGGCGATTTCCTAAATGAAGATTTGTAAGCAACGCGCAGCTCAGAGGAGATGGTAAAAGAAGATAATAAATGTGGGGCATCACCGATGGCATAATGAGGTGCTAATAAAGATGAGCAGCAAATATGTGCTCCTCAATGTCTGCACGCTGCCAAGGCAAGCAACGCCCCCCCCCACCCCAAGTGTCCCTTGAGGAAACTGGACAGCCTTTCAGCACATGTTTTAATATCATACAAAAGCAAATTCCTGCTCCTCGGAGAATACCAGCAGCCATTTCTCCACGTCCACAGGCTGTCTTTATTATTCTTCCAAATGTCAACAAAATCACTGTCCTCCGATGAGAGGTTTGTTCATTTTGGATGTGTGATTCCAAGGAAAGAATACTCACCGCGGAGACAAGCTTTCTCTAGGGGAGGCGACCTTCACGGCCAGGCTGCGACCATTGTCTCCAAGATCATGATCTGCTGTAAAACAGGTTAGAAAAGCAGAATTGTTACTTTAAAGGCAAATATAACCTGTCTGACCAGTAATACAATGAGAACAGTACACAGGTCCGGGTCTATATTGTATTTCTAGTCACTATTATCACCTTGGATAATTCCTTTCTTGGTTGCTAAGACATTTCCTGACTATTTGGGGTGTCGCTCTCCATCACTTTAACCGCACAGAAGCAATTCACTCCCAAATAAGAGTGAAATGACCTAATTTTACATAAACTATGTGTTGCCAATTAATAATTCCCAGCTCCCACTGAGCGGGGGGGACTTTGACATCACAAAGCTTTTTATGCAGCGCACAGCAGGCCGACTCGAGCATGTGATCTGGCTTTCCTCAACATAAGCTACATCCCAAATTTTACAAACAACTGGAAAATGAAAAGGGCTAAGTACAGGCAGCATAAACATTATAGAAAACACAGAGATTTACTGCCAAGAGCCATTTCCCTCTGCACATCGGAGATTACTTTTTATAGGTGAAGATTGTATCTAGTGATATCTGATGGTTTACTGGTAGAGAAACTCTTTGGATACAAAGCAATGACAAATTCTGCAACCGTTTATATCGATATAACACATGGCAAACTAGCTATAGTAATATAGCAATATAAAGTAACAAAATTCTGCAACCATTTATATCGATATAACACATGCTAAACTAGCTATAGTAATAGAACACTATAATGTAACAAATTACATATAAAATACATACTATACATGTCCAGATAGTAATTTAACTATATAAAAGCAATGAAATTCTGTAAGAATTTACAGATATAAAACACACACTAAGCATGTAGATATAATAAAATAACAGCAACGAAATTTAGCAACTATTTATATCTGTAAAACACATACGCCACAGGTCTGTATCATAATATAACAGCAATGAAATGTACAGATATAAACCACATACTTTTATATAGTTATATTATTATACCTACAGGTACAGTAACAAAATTCTGCAAAAATTTCTATATAACAAAATTCTGTAACTGTATACTATATATAATAGGGGAAAAGCTGCAGATCAGTGGGGGTCCAACCACTCAGACCCCTCTGATGGGGAGAATGTGGGACTTTGTCCCTCCTTCTGAACGGAGTGGTGGTCGGGCAGTACACACCGCTCCATTCATTTCAAAGGGAATGATGGAAATAGCTGTACCCTTTAATACATCTGAACTTGCTCACATGGATTATGATATATATATTGAGTACCTATGCCATCCAGTATCACACTGCCATTGGCTGAAGTATAAGTCACTAATGGTGTGGCATATAAATAGGGGGCACAGCATGTTAAAAGAGGAGTGTCCTAAAATAATCGTTCATTAATTAAAATGAATGTAGAATGTTCAAATAATTGTGATTTGATTTAGATCATAATCGCTCAGCCCTTATTTTATTATCTATATATAAAATTATGTTATATATAAATAATATATATAAAAATATATATATAATATATGTCTGTGTATAAACACATACATACTACACACTTGGGTTGGAAAATATAACAAAAATACAGAAAAAAAGGAATGGAATGAATGGATATTAGGACAAGAAGGTATAGTCTCACCCCTCTCTGTATGTACTCTATACATCACACTGAGCTATTTTTCATACTACACAAGGACTAAACTTGATTATGGAAGGTGAAATTAATGTTGCACGCTATCTAGAAATAATTCATACACAACAGGGACGTTCGGGGCTTGTCACTAGAAGATTAAATAATTAAAGCTCATAGAGAGTACATTAGAGACAATGTGCAGCTTCCCTATCAGGACCCTCACAGCCCCTGTCACTAAGACACTGCACTATAAAACGGGTGTAAAGTCCTCATAATGCACAAAGATGGCCCACTAATGAAAAACATCAAAAATGGATGTAAAATTAGATACAAAACTGTTTCAACAGAACAGAGAATCAAAAAACAAAGTCATGAAAGAGCAGTGCAATTTTTTTTTTTATCAACTTGATCATGCACCATATTATCTGAATTATAGGACTAATATCTCACAGACTGGACTTGAGGAGTTCCTGGGGTTTGGTCAGTGTATGGAGCTGGAAGCTGTATACAGTGTACAGAGGCGTACACCAATGGTGGTGCTGGGGAGAGCCGCTTCCAGCCTTATACCTTGTACACAGCTTCCAGCTGATCGGTGCAGGGTGCGGACCCCTACTGATCGGATACTGATGACCTGTCCTGTATCCACAACCCATCTGAAAACACTTCCTTACTTCCTGACTCCAACCCCAGCAATCGGCATAACCTGGATCAACTTCTCATCTCCAAAATCTAATACCCATGATCTGTAATACTTTTCCTTTCATGCAAGGCATCCAGGCCCTCCTTGAACTTATACTGTACACTGTATCCCCCATCCCCACATCCTGTGACTTCCATAGCCTCACTGCTCTTACAGTAAAGAATCTCTGTCTATGACGCCAGGGAAATAAGCCATAGTCATAAAGAAAGACAAAGTAAAGTTCGGCTACTACTATTTTTCTCAATCCACTTGCAGTTTTGGCTTCAAAAACTGCATCTGGAACCCTGAACGTGTGAACACACCCTAAGTAGTTAAAACAGTAAAAGTTTATTTTCCTCTTTTAAACAATGGGGAGAGATAGATCAATTCCTCTACACCAGAAAACTGAATGATAGTGTTGTACATTTGGTGCAAGGCTCTTTCTTCTGCCAAAAGTGTGTCACAATCCCCCTTCCGCTCTCACATTGTGAAAATGTGGGCAGACATGACTCGGCCCAACATATTCATTCTAACTCACCATAGTTCTTTAACATGAGTTATAATGAAAAGTTCCTAACTGGTATAGATTTCCATACTGGCCCTGGGATCTGCGGCTGATTTATAAAGAGGTCGGACCCGCTTCATAAATCTCTTGCTCCCTGCACCAGTCGGAGCCTTTATTAAGACTGGTGTACGATACGCCAGTCTTAATAAATCTGCCCCAGTGTTTCCCATTAGCATTAGTTATTTTTTTGCCAGGGCTGTGGAGTAGACCAAAGCTCCTCTGTTTTACCACTGCTTGCTCCGATTCCGTCATAAATGGAAGCGACGAACCTTCTCTTATTCACAAAACTAACTAGTGACAAAACTCCTATGTAAAAACTTTATAAACTATGTATCAAATTAATTATACACTATGAATAATTCTATAATATAATTAATTATTAAATTTTATTTCGAAGTCGGTCACTTTTTTCGTACTCTGACTCCAGCTAAAACTGGCCAGACTCTGATAGATTGAGATAGATAGATAGATAGATAGATAGATAGATAGATAGACAAAGATAGTTAGGGTCATAGAACACAGATAGATGATAAATAGAATAGATAAATAGAAATATAGATAGATGATAGATAGAGAGCCATAGAACATAGATAGACAGATAGATAGACAGACAGAGATAGGTACAAAGACAGAGATAGGTTCATAGAACATAGATAAATAGGTAGAAAGATAGACAAAGATAGTTAGGTTCATAGAACATAGATAGATGGTAAATAGAGATAGATAGATAGATAGATAGATAGATAGATAGATAGATATGAGATAGATAGATAAATAAAAAAATAAATAAAAAAAAAAAAAAATAATATCAGATAGATAGATATAGGTTCATAAAACATAGATAGATAATAAATAGAATAGATAAATAGATAGACAGACAGACAGATAGATCTCCCCTGCGCTAAGAACCCTTCCAAATATTTACACGCCTACATTTGCTATATAAACTTTATAAACTACTTGTTTTATCTGTTTTTTTAAAGAATGTAATTGCAGTAATCGGGGTCTGATATCTACGCACAGGGGCAGGGCACTACTTTGGAAACTTTCTGTAATTTTTTTTTCCAATGCGACGCATAAGTGTTGGGATTCCAGGCCCCCATAGATGCTGTGTGTGCAGCGGAGGAGGAGTGTGCGTCCCATTTGCTGTACACCTCCCCTCTGCCACTTTTAATTTCTCCAGTGAAAGTAATGAATCACAGCTGTGAGCAGCTAATCTGTATGCTTATCACAGCAAATCCCAATGTGTTGTGCTGTTTAACACTTTCTACGCTGCGGCTCACCACAAACTGCAATCTTTTGCGAGCCCCCGGAGGAGGGGAGGTCTCGTGTGAGTGTGTCAGTCAATGGGTGTGCAGCTTGTAACTTAAATTCTGCTTGTTGCACATAAAATTGTCAGATTGTCTCCAGCCCTGGAAATGGATCTCCTTGGGAAAGAAACAAGACGAGCCTATATAATAACAATAAGCGGTCAAAACAATAATAGTGAACGTAAGAGAGAAGGGGAAAACTCGCCCCCTGGCCAGTAACAAAAGCACCATCCCTAGCTGGCCCCTCTTAAGGTTATCCTCCCCTCATTCTGAGGAAAATGACCTGTGAACCTTGGCTGGCAAAGACATGGCTGATCCATTCTTGGTGCACTGGTAAAACCATCCCCCCTCCCGCAAACAGTCGTGACTAGCAGGACATGTCAACAAAGCTCTCAATGTACAAACTTCTCCAAGCAAAGGAACAAAAGGATCTCCCCGAGACCAGAGCTTGCTCTCAGATAATGTAGCAGCATGCAGATGTGCAGGGACAATACGGAGTTAATCTGCCCAGCTTTATCAAACTTACACCTAATTCTAATTATTTTCTTGCCGTGCCGGTGGTGAGGGATCTCTGCAGCTTTTGGCAATGGTGGGACTAGAGTTAAAGTAATTTTGCGTCCTTGTGCGTTGTAAAAATATGGAAAGAAGCAGAAAGGAAATGGATTTGACTTGTAGCAAAATTACACAAAAGTCAAATGAGGTAAATGTAATGGAATACATATGTGTGATAGAAAGAAGAGAAGTGCACGGGGAAAGTGAGCGCACAATTGCTATACGGAAAATACAACAAAAGGTGTTACAAGAACATTTCCTACCGATTTCTGCTCCTATGCAGACTATGGGCCACAATTGGCGCAAGGAGCAAGAGATTTACAGTATGAAAAGGCTCTGGCCGGACGCCCCTGAGCCACAATGGAAATCTACACCAGTTATGAACTGGAATAGATTTTTATTATAACTCAGAAAACTGGCATAATGAATATGTTGGGCCAAGGTGTCCCAACCATGGCCCGCCTGCGACCCCCATGTTCGCACAATTTTGTGAGCATGGTGTGAAACAGGGGTTGAGGTGAATGTTGGGCCTTGCACCACATGTGTGCCACGATTTCTGCCCCTATGTGTTTCCAATCTATCCAACTCACTAAATGAAGAATAGAGGAAACAAATCTTGGGACTGCAGGATCAGACTACACAGGGTTTGTTTGCAGTCTGTTACCATGGAAACACATTGGGAAAGTTTTATGTACTAGCAGATCTGCCTGGTTATCCAGGGAGTAATAAAGCTTACTAGTACATTCCCTACATTGGTGAAGCTTTATTTCTAATATACGCCCTGGTCCCCTATTTACTACCTTTGCAGAGGGAAGTTTGTCTATCGAAAAGACAAATCAAGTTGCACAAGCACTTGTATTGGATAAAGGGGGTATGGCGACATTAGCCATCCGCAAAATAACTGTATGGCGAGTCCCTCTGTGATGAACTACAATATACAGATGTAGCAGAGTTATCCTGAACTTCTGCAATTGGTTAAACTGCTGCAGCGAGATATCTTATCACAGAAGACAACAAAAAACAATGAAAAATCATTAAAAAAAACAATTTTACAATGACTTTCATTGGTCTTTGTTGTCTTCTGTGATAAGATATTTGGCTACAGCAGTTTAACCAATTGCAGAAGTTCGGGATAACTCTGCTACATCTTTATGTACTCAGCTCCACGGATCAAGTAGGTCTACAGTGCAGGCATTACCTGTCTGGCTGCTTTCAGTCGGCCCTATGGATGACATGGGATTCTGTCTACTTCCACTGAGATAAGATGACATCACAGTCACTAAGGATCCAGGAAGAGAATTTACCTGCACGTACAGAATAGAAGACTGGTTAACATATATAACAACATGGTCTGCAACAGAAAAAGAGTCAGGTTTATTTTATACAGCATTGTGTAAAATAGAAAAAAAAGGATTAATTAAAATGAATATTTTTTTTTTCTATGTTATATTCAGTCTTTCCTTAGCAGCAGGAGTTCCTTGCAGTGCCGCTACAGGCAAAATAAAGTATTACTCAGTGTCCATTCAAATCAATGAATTGTCTGTGTAATGGAGGACAAGACAGGTCCTCCAGAGCGAGAGACGCTCTTTGTAACCAGTGGGGAGGATCCTGAACAGGAGACCCCCCCTCTAGTAATCCTAAATAGTGTGCATGGAAATCGGTTTTCTATAGTGGTCACCCTTTAGAATAGCATTACTCTATAACTCATATGTGCAGGTGTGTATGTCAGTGATTGTCAACCTTATTACCACGGCGAACCTATGAACAACCATTATCTATTGCAAGAAACCCCTAACACAGCCCAGTCAATTCATCTGCTCCCATAGCCTCACATCACCCCCTCCTCCAATATCACATACCCCTTTAGGACAAATTGTGAGCAAAGCCCCAACTCCGCTGCCATCCCCTTATTAAAGGGGCTGAGCACACCACGGTCTACATTTTAGGAGCTGTACTTTACTGCAGACCACTATTCACATTTCAGAAACCCCCAGTCGACAAAATCGTCTGACCGCAGTCTTGGGGTGAACTGGCTAACTTCTAATAAATCCTTGCATACAGACCTTGTAATCCTTTGGAGGTGTGTGGGGCGAGATGTGTACATCGTGGTGTGCAGATGCCTGCTCTGGCATACATCATATACAGGATCAATACCAGTTCACTGACATGGCAATGATACGGGATGTGACAGATTGCCAATAGATGACAAACACGAGCCACTTCTCTGAATACGCGATACCAGCTAAACAATGGCTCGTGCCCTTGCATCCTCATGCTGGCATATAAAGTATAAGGGTGGAGGTGCTCCCCAGGGTCTACAACCCAATGCCCCCTCTCCAGCATGACAAGAAAAAGTCATCTATTGTTATCAGCACTAGGAGGGGAACACGTGGCGGTTACACTTTTTTTTGGACACATCGTTCATAAACCTTTTACAATTACTGTACATAACTATCTTAAGCTTTGTTACATGTACATACTATCTTGATTCTTTGGCCCAGGGGCTTACAATCTACTTTCTTAGCCTGGACAGCATTTTATTGTTTCCATGCATCTAAAATGAAAAATGAATTAAAGGGGTTTTCTGGCCCAAGGGTGGCTTTTCATACAGACGGTCATCAGTATGTGATCGTTGGGAGTCCGACAACTGGACCCTGCACCCATCAGCTGATCAGGATACATTCAGGTGCCAGAAGCGACTGGTGTGGACTGGGCCAGAGGCAGTTCTGTTCCTACTCAAGTAACGGGGTGGGGGACGGGGGGACGGGGGACTGCAGCCCTATCCACTGTATAGCGGTGGTACCAGGTACTGCAGCGCATCCAGCGCAGTAGCGTCTGGCATCCAGAGGCAGCCGGGTGCACTGCTGCAGGGTCTGGGTGTTGGACCCTGACTGATCACATACTGATGATCTATCCTATAGAAAGTTAGAACCATGGACTGACGGATACCGTCACCATGTTTGAACTGAGTGGTGGCTCTGCATGCACAAGGCCTCTATGTTGCTCTCTCTGCTGAGAGGCAGTGCGCATGCGCTGCCACCATACAAGTCACACAGGGAGACTCGAGACCCCTGTATTCGTCAGTTCATAGTCCTACATCAGACAACCACTGTTTAGAAACCTATTGTGTGGTTAGGGTATAAATCATGTTCATTGTAAACATTTCCTATTATATATCTATGTATATATATCTATATCCTATGCACTCTAAAGACATACAGATAGGGAATATAGATTGCGAGCCCTATATGGGACAGTGACTGACAATGTCTGTAAAGCTCTGCAGAATATGATGGCGCTATAAAAGTAAGCATAATAAATAATAATATGCAATCCTATGTGTCCCCATGGTGACATATAACAAGCTATCTATACAATCTGATCCTACAGTCATCCTTTCTTCCAACGATTCCCAGCTTTATGCTACCACACATACGAGGTTACACTAAGACGACATACAAGGACTAGGTCACACCCTGAATACGGACTTTTCATTTGCAGACAGCAAGCAGAGATCCTAGAACTTGTGAGGAATGCTTCTTTAATATCCAGTAGTTTTTTGTAACCAACATGGCACCATCACTATGTGCACCAGATAAGTCGCCCACTCTCCATATAGCACTATTCTAGTAATCCAGGAATCTCCATTAACCCCCAGTGTCCAGGATTTTACCAGAACTGTCCTGCATGGAAGACGGAGGTTTTAAAGTGCCCGATATAAAGCAGACCCTCTCTGCTTGTAATACCAGAGAACTAAAGTACTAACATAGTGTAAAGGATTGCATTCACCCCCACAGTACCCTGTCAATAACAGAACCTTGGCGCATGGCGACCATGTGGTTATCCGGTTAATTATTTAATCTTATTAAACCCTTTAGCACGTAAGAGCAGGTACAACAGATGTCTCACAAATGCTCAGCCTTGTACATCTCAAGCCGCTGTGGAGGTCAAAGGGTCCAGCCTTCAGATACACCGTTAAATCCCGCATGACGTCTTTTAACCGCGTGCCGTCATCCCCCAGAAATCTGCATACTATCTGATTACTTCCTTGTTCTGTCCTAGGAGCTTGGCTCTATGGTTTTCTCGAGGGGAGGAGAGCCTAAGAAGGAGGATGTGTTCGACACAATAGACAGTTCCACAAATAGGCGCTTTGCCCTGACCTCAAATAAGGAGCTGAATTTTTGGCAGCGTCCCAGCCCTACTTACTGAACAGCTCTTCAAAACTTTGTATTCATTCATGTCGCTAACCACCGCTCAAAAAAGGCCTATACTGGGCCCGCTGCCAAACACGTGAAAATGAGCCCTCCAACATACGCAGCCAAAGTCTTGCATAATCCGCTGCAATAAAAACGCTCTCCCTTGGCTGCACACACCATTCCCTTTCTAAGAACATTCCTGTGTCTGTCATAGTGCAGGAAGAGAAACAACTTGTGCACTACAGTAACACAGTCATTCCTAAACACCAAGCAAGTTCAATCCAGGGCAGGCGTGTACACTAATGCAGCGAATACCTGGGAGCAGAGCGAACCCACTCCTACATACTGCATGCACATTATTAACTCTCTATCCCCCAACACATAAAAGCACCAAAAGGTGAAATATGCAAATATACTGGATGGACAAAACTACATAAAAATATCTGGAATTAAAATAATAATAATAATAACGTAATAAACAATATAATAATAATAAATAAATAATATAATAATAATATAAATAATAATAAACAATACAATAAATATATATTAGTAACGCTAGGTACTAAGAACGAAAAAAACAGACCACAAAAATAGCGAACACAAACAGAGTCCAAGGACCCCCTGACGTACATGTGACCCCAGCGTAATTCCACTCACTGGTCTGTATATTTCAACACTACATGGGCTTGTTCTATTTAAAGGGGTTTTCTGGGAGTAAAACACTGATGGCCTCTCCTTAAGGTGAGGTCATCAATATCTGATCAAGAAAGACCCCAACAGATCAGCAGTTTGTAGCAGCGTTCAGGTGACTGTCGCTTCTGCTTAACAGGTCACTGACGTCTTGTGGTCTGTTTACAGCTCAGTCCCATTCAGGAGAATGGGGTTGAGCTGCAATACCAAGCATAGCCAATACACAATGTATGGCGCTGTGCTTGATATTCAGTGAAGAAGCCGCAGCGCTCTGCGGGGGCCCTGGGAGTCAGACCCCTACCCATCAGATATTGATGACCTAGCCTATGGATAGGTCATCAACATTACAATCTCTGGAGAGCCCTTTTAGGGATAATGCAGTCAAGAAACTGGATGCACAGATCAGGAGATGATATTGGTCTGAGCACAGGTCCATTTAAATCTACAGCAATTGTGCTGGCTTTTCAGAAGTCTCCGTGCAGTGCCAAATAGGTTTAAGTGTTCTATAGAGCCCTTTCTTTGGGCCTATAGACTTATCCAATGTAATCTTCACATCTATGCAACCGCTTTTACATTTGCACATGCACCAGGAAAGTTTGCGTCTTATTTAGCTGAAAATTTCTTTCACGTGCCTAAAGGCACCTCCTTCTGCATTTATCATGGTGCATGCTGGGTGGTTGGGGCCCATCTAGTGCTGTTACTTTAGTCTCTAGGTTCATGGTTTGCTTTTCGCTGAAGAGCCCAGTCCTTGCCAACATAACTCCGAGCCAATATCTGTACCTGCCTGCTTAAATACTCTGTGCTGCTATTACCATTCCAAAGATCATAGCTTAGTTCCTTCACTATCAAAAGATGGACACAACCTTTATGAGGATTACACACAGATGTCGGTATATACGCTTGTTCAGTCCTCCCATATACAGGCAAAGAAGGTGCCCCGTACACAAAGCCGTGAGCTCTGCCCTTCTCCGTTCTGCCATCTTCCGCTAGTGTCTCTCTGACTGGCTATACGCTAATTCCTAGTGACTGTCCTGACACTTGCCAGTGAAGAGAATGGTAACAAGCCCCTGCTGTTCGGCACAGCCATCACTTTTGTCCGAGTCACTACTCCTGACTGCAGAGCGCTGCTCATCTCTGCCGGCCCGGTGTTTAGCTGCTTAACCCCGTCACTGCTGGATGTGCGAGCCTTGATCGTGTCAAGAAGAATATATATGGCTTGGAAATGAGCAGCTTTAATGTCAAATTCTTACAAATATATCGGATTACCTGTTGTATTCTGCAAAGGATCTAACAAGAATAGTGAAGGAAATAAAGATTTCACAAGAGGCAGGGAGACTCCTCACTAAATACTGACAGATTTCTATAATTCAATGTTAGAAACCAAAGAGCCGAAACACCAGAACCTAAAACTTTTTGGGTTGTTTTGTACTGATGTCAATGAAAGTTCTTATTATCAGACAATATAAAAAAAAAATTATATTAGCTACAAAAAGGGGTGGTTTTTAAAAAAAATAGCAAGGAATGTGGCGAAACCCCATAATTTTACTCTTCAATCCCCTCTGCTCCAGTACGGCCGCTCCGGTGGTCCCCAACAGGTTCTGCTACCTGGTCTGGTGCAAGCACATGCCATACAAGAAGGCATGACTCCTGAAGCGAGCGGTTGGCTTCTGTGGTCACACACACATGGATAGCAAGTCATTGCTGCAGGCCAAGGAGCAAAGCCGGGCAGGGACCACCAGAGCGGCAGTGCTGGAGCAGCAGGGACTAAAGAGACGAGCTCTGGTTCTTATTATCATTTTTTAACACCGTCTTTGCATTTCCTAAATGTTCAAAGCTTCTTATAACTATAATAGTACAGTGACACCTCCTTGAGACGACCACTCAAAATTCATTATAATGTTCTTCTGGGTAGAGGAAGCGGGGTTGGACATTGGTTTTCTTATATGGTGGGTTTTAAGGGCCATGCAGGGACTGATAGGACATTAATTTAAAAAAAATAATGTATTTAGCTACTTATTTCCCCAATAGATATATAATTTAGCAAGTAATTGTTTCTCCATTTTATCAAAAAATGAATGGGATCCTTATTCACCTCCTTCAGTTGGATCATGTGATCATGGTGAGCCTATGGGAATTACATGTCCTCTCCAGGGGTCACCATCTCAGGCAACAGACTTTACTGTATGATGAATCACCATGGACTGTATGTACCACATAGACTTTCCATAGCAGAGACACAAACTCCTATGGCAGCCACTGCTGATGATGAGACAGACTCTGGTCACACAGTTATAATAAAGAGGATGACCATTCAGCCTTCCTCATTTTATACACATGGTCTCGTAGTTTATTTAGGAGAATATAGAGAGAAGGAAGGATGATCACACTAACCTCCAGCAGGCAGAGCTGGTACTGACCCTAACTGCCCATGTCACACAGTCCTCCAGCAGACAAAGATGGTACTGACTATATCTGTAATACTGTACTGAGGTGAAATGGGTTTGATAGCAGAGCACTAAGACACCAAATATTTAAGATGGAAGCAGAAAGAAGGCTGAACTTCATGGTTATGGGTGTAATACGTGTATAATAAGAGATGCAGGAATGAAAAAAGATGTTTTTGCTGGACCTTTAAACAAAAAACTAAATTTCTCCTTCCTTATACTTACCTATGCGGGCAGCTGTTGCCATAAATGTGGTATGGAGAGTGCAGCATTTTTTAAAACTTTTTTCCTGGAAAGTCAACTTTTTAGAACCAGTTTTTGAACCACTTACATATCAGTTTTACATGTTATATGGGTGGCCCAAATACAATATCAACATGTCATCCTCTAATTCTCTGAACCACTGGCAACAACTGGTTACATGGCTCCAGTGTGTAATTCAGGACTCCGAAACATGGAATCCACAAAAAAGGAGGGTGAAGGCAAACCCCAGCACACTCCAGCTTTTCCGAGGAGGAAAAAGTAATAAATATTTAAGATTCGCATTATTAACACCTTTGCATTGCGGGGCTAATGGCAGCGCAGGGATTAAATGTGAAGCGGGGAGATTCATGTTTCACTCACAGAAAAAACAGGCCATAGCAAGCATTTATTAAAAAAGTGCAATCATCCTGTCAATACACATTAAGGGCAGAGGATGCCGACAAGCTGGAAAATTCCACAGCTGAAATCGCCTTTCACTGGCTCCCGACTGTGGATGTCCCTTTATGGAGGATGATCTGCAGAAGACACACAAATTCCAGGACCCCGCTATGTCACCCGGACCATTGAAGTGTACTGGGCAAGTAGCCAAAAATGATCAGTTGGCTCTAAATTGCTGGCAAAATGAAAAGATGCCAAAACAGGGGCAAAAAATTTGCAATGATATTGTCTTGTCATCGGCTATTTTAGAGTCGCTAATGGCATACATGGGAGAGAGGACGGGCTGCTGCACGATTGGGTGGATTTGCAGATCTGGAGTCTGGAAAAGCTGGGTGATCACTGTGGGATCATTCTGCATGTGCCTGGCTACTATGGTTGACAGTATATTGAATCATGTGTGTAAGGTAATGTGTATGTAAGTATCTATCCTTGACTAATGAGCTTTAGCCTGAATTCACACGCTGAGGACTTGTAGTGTGGATTATCCATGGTAAACCCACAACAAATTCCAGTACAATACATGCGGAGCAGCGCTCAAAACCTTAGCATAGCAGATCCACTCAAAAATACTGCAGATTTCCACGTTGGCTACGTTGACAAATTGTTGCAGATTTTTTTGCCCCGTCTATGTATCTTTTTTATACAGGTTTTGCCGCAGGACCACCAAGGATTTGCAGCGAGCTCCATGGGAGAACAATTAAAGCACATTGGGCACAGATCCAACCTTAAGGGAGTGTTCACACAGGCTCCAAATCTGCCTCCATCCGGACGATGAAAAAAGAAGAGTCTTGCTCAGATTCCATAGCAGAACCCACAGAGCAAGATACTTGGCTACTTAGCCCCATTGTTTCTTAGGAGTGAGGTGGAAAGCCGAAGCTCTGCCCTGCAGGATTCCACCTTAAATTCCTTTCCAAATTCCGCCAAGTGAACATATCCTAAGACAAATGATACAGATCACACACCACTCCTGATCTGTCCGACTCAGCACACAGAAAACGAGTGCATGGGCCATCACTGGCTACATCGGTGACCCAAACGGGACCTGGAAGTAGCGACCAGCAGGGACCTGGGACAGGAGTAGCAGGGGCTCAATGAGAGGAGTATCACAGACTATTGTTTATTCCACTTCAACCATTTTCCTACCACTGAGGTTGTATGGCTCCCTAGAACAGAGTCATATGATCTCTGTGTGCTGCCATATGTAAGAAGCCATTGTCTGGAGGACCAGTACTTCTATGGGACAATATCTACATGCATACGGGATTTATTGGGTTTTCTGAGACTACAGGTAATTCCACTTCCTCTTCTCACTACAGTGACATCACGTCCATTGGTCACATGGCCAGGCTGAAGATCAGTCCCATGCAAATGTATGAAGCTGAACTGCAATACCAAGTACAGCCACTACTATAGCATGCACAGCACTGTTCTTGGCAAGTAATGAAGAGGCTGCAGCGATCAATACCATAGTCCTGGATAACGCCTTTAATGGAGCAAGCTAAGATTTCTCTCTCTGTTGAATTTGCCCTCCCTGGTCTGTAGAATATTTCACTGTACACATATTATTAAAGGATCAGAAAAACTAAGAAACTACAGGGAGTCACTTGAAACCACTTAGGGAATTACGAGAAAAAAAAAAAAAACATAAGTCACACGAAACTACCTAATAACTACCCAATAACCAAACACAATTATCTCAAGATCTAACCCGGTGTATAAACATTTACACATCGAGGAATCATGGCGTCCTCAGTAATGATAGGTCAAGTAAATCGACCAAAAGTTATTAACAGGGGTGAGGGATGTATGAGATTCAGCAAAACACTTTCTGCCAGAAAGTGTGCCACTCTTGTCCACTGGCTGTGTGTAGTATTGCAGTTTAGTCCC